>CAKALG010017964.1:0-15438 GCA_916700815.1 Helicolenus hilgendorfi | reverse complement strand
TTGTGATGGGCTCTCCATCTGCGCGACGCACAGCCATGGGAAGTGCTTCAAGCTGCACTGGTGCTGCCACTTGGGCTGGTGTCACTGTAAGTTGATTTTTACCTTCTTTAATAGCTTTCTGTTTTACCATAAATCTATATTACCATGTTTTGAGTGCAGAAGCATCTGTATAGTCTTACTGTGCATCTAAACATGACAACATGAAGCAGATATTAACTCCATATGTGGCACTCAGAGTGAACATTTGCTGCCTCAGTGGTGTTAATCCATTTTTGATTGTTGTGGAAGATTGTGTATGTATGTGAAATTTATATATGTTTGGAAAATTTGAATGTTATTATTGTAACTCAAATATGATGTTGTATATTATAAATTATTATTATAAATTTAATGCACTTGATTTCGGATCCCAGGAAGACTAACTGGTGCCATTGGTATCAGCTAATGGGGATCCTTTTTAAATAAATAAATAAATACATTTTTGATAAATCTTCCACATATTTTAGAGTCTGTAATTATTGCAATAATATCGAGGTCAAAGTTAAGAGTCACAATTATCCTTGATCAGAGATGCCCTTGTATGAATAGTTTATGTAGTCCAACAATGGAGGCTGCAAAATTCAGAAGCAGGGAAATAGATGTTTCAAGGTCCTGGTTGTGGTGTTTTACTGCTATTCTTCTGGTTTTGTTTTTGTTTCTGGTGCTGCCACTTGGGCTGGTGTCACTGTAAGTTTATTTTACTGGCTTTAATAGATTTCTGTATTACCATAAATCTATCTTAAGATAGTCTTGGCCATATTGTGAATGCAGAAAGCATCTGTATAGTCTTACTGTGTATCTAAAAATGACAATGATATTAACTCCATACGTGGAGCTCAGAGTGAACATTTGCTGGCAGAAAGATTTAGTAGTAGTAACGTAAAGAGCAATGAAGTGCATGCAGGGAGAAGGTTGTGGTGGATGACTGAGGTTTGTTTTTTCATAATTATTTTCAGTTTTCAGTCCAAGTTTGGTTGGGTTTAGGCACCAAAACTACAAAAAAGATTAATCGAGAAAATAATCAATTGATTAATTGAAAATAATATTTAGTTGCATCCCTAGCGCTAATAGATTCTGCCTTATTTAATTCAGGCTCGTTGTGGAAGAGAAGAAAGAGCCAGCCTCATCATAATGGAGCTTCTCACCTTCACATTTCTTTCCACTCAACATTTGCTGCGTCAGTAGTGTTAATCCATTTTTTTGATAAATCTTCCACATAATTTAGAGTCTGTATTTATTGCAATAATATCGAGGTCAAACTTAAGAGTCACAACTATCCTTGATCAGAGATGCCCTTGTATGAATAGTTTATGTAGTCTAACAATGGAAATGCTGCAAAATTCAGAAGCAGGGAAATAGATGTTTCAAGGTCCTGCTTGTTGTGTTTTACTGCTATTCTTCTGGTTTTGTTTTTTATTTGTTTATCTGTGTTCAATTTTGATATCCAGCCCAAGTATGCAGCTGTAGTTCAGTGCAGGCCATGAAAATGTAGTGACTTAAACAGATTCCACCAATGCAGTCCTCCAGTATGTTGTTTGAATCGGTAGCTGTCAGTCATAATGTTATGCTAAAATAAAAAATAATGATGATGATGATGATATTACATTATTGTCAGACCAAGTCTGAAATTTTTCCAGCTCCATTTGCAACATCAACACAGACAAAAATAAAAATAAAAACAGGAAATATATATTTAACACACCATTACAATCACTGCAGACAATATATTCAAGACCCTTAAACGTACATTTGATCTGCGATTAGGCTCGATATTTAATTTTAGGATTGACTGGTGCACTAAAGAGTGATTCAGTCCAAAAGCACAGATTATTATAATTTAATTATTTCTGTACGTGCATGCATCTACTGTAAATGATAACTAATTCAAGTTTAAAGGTATTTAAGAGTGGGAAACACAAGAAAACTAAAATAATCTTAATTTTCAAGAAGGCCTATGTCTAATGCCTGGTTATGTGCATCTGTCTGTCTTAACAGCGTGAAAGTTATGTAAAAGAATCAAAAGGAGTGCAGAAATTTTTTTTGACTAAATCGGCCTTCCTTTACTTCACTGTTAATGGAGATACTTAGAAAAACGCTCGGTAACGTCACACTTCAGTCATCACTTTCAGTCATCACTTTCAGTTCTGCTTTTTAAGGTTAAGTCTTGTGATATTTGTCTTCACTGTCATCAATTCCCAGAAAAAGACCAAAAACCAACAATGAATTGATTCATTCCTCTGTGCCATAGACCATTTTAAACATGTCATATGTTCATCATGATGAACATGGGCAATGTAGATTATTTTGAGTCAATCCCACATACACAACCCAAATGTGTATTAATCCACAGCTGAAAATAGTCCCCAACAAATGTACTATTTATTCCTGTTTGAGTAATGTTTGCTAAAAACGACAATGCCCAGCTATATTAGAAAATGATTTAGCCTTATTCAAAAATTAAACTGCATAGTTGTGACCTAAATTTAAAGATTTACATTTTCCATCGAAAGAAATGGGCCTGGGGCTGAGTGCTACAGATGGTGTGTAGGGATGAAAGTACTGAGACATTAATTAAATACTGGTTTGGTCTTTTCATGGGACTTATGAGCAGTGCAGGAATGAGTCCTAAAACCTGGAAATGAGTTAGCATTTTAGCATTTCCGGTTCCCTTGTCTGGAGGTCAATGGGTATTTAGTCAGATGCCAGAAATGAGGTCTGTGGTTAACACAAGTTTAAGAGATTTTAACGTTTTGTTCTACGACATAAAATACATCACTAAATAACCTTTACGTGTCTTAAAAAAGGTGGTTGCTAACAAGTGACTAAATGAGACTACTAAATGTCATCACCCTGAATCGTCCGCCTTTACAGCCTCGTTGTGTATACCTGCGTTAATGCGACTGCGGTGTAGTCCGTTTATAGCCTAACGTTAGCTTTTTACTTCTGCCGATTGCACTTACGCTTCAAAAGCATAAAAGTTATGTTAATTTTTGGAGATTATCTTGCTGAACAAAACGTGTAAGTATCATAAATGTTTGTTTGCCACGGAGCTTATTTTCTGCAATAATCCAAAACCCAATGGAAAAATCCCATTGGCTTTTTGTCGAGGTAACCAGGGCGACGCTAACTTCCTGGTTGGCTTACAAAAATACGTCATTCCTGGAGCACTCTGTTGACAATATGAACAAATTTACATCATTATCCTTTAAATAATGACCATTGGATACAAAATCAATACAAAGTCAAGCAGTGAGTCAAGTGCAGCGGCTGATATTCTTCAGCTACAGGCCAAATATTTGAAAATATTAACTGAGCTCAATATTATTAACACCATATAATCAATATCATTTATACTGACTGTTGAATTGACTGAATAGAGTACAAGGCAGCAGCTCCACTCAAACATGGACAATTTTCTTTTCACTCTGTGAAGTGACATTTTCACCGTCCATGCTCCTCAGTCACTTTCTCTCCATTTGAACCTTTCTCGACCTGACACTTTCTCGCCACCGCAGAGCCACAATAGCCGTGCCTGAAGCTGACAGGATGTCCGTCTCTTTGTGCTGCCCTAATTTATCCCATCTCTGGCTGCCCTGAAAATCCTCAGATCAGTGTAAAACACAATCACCCTGCACCACTCAGTCAGGGCTTATAGTGTGCAACTGCACAAGTCACATTGTAATCTTTGCCATGTAATCATTGGATTTAGATGCCCGCCTCTGTCCAGAACAAGCCAAGTGATTTGAAATATCTGATGTGGCAGAAAAACGATGAATTCTCTCCGGTGTTTATGATGAGCCACAACTGGGATTTATGTTTCTCAGCAAAGCCTGTTCAGTGTTACATCATTTGTAAACATTTAGACTTGCTCCTCCTTTCTGCTTTGAAATATTCATCACACTGGCTGAAAATGTGCTGCACAATGGACATGGAGCACTTTGTCCCAATGATTTAATCGGAGTGTTTATTTGCACCCGGGTGAGAATAGTCACACGGCAGCTTTTCTGCTATTTACACTCTGCCAAGTTGAATATGCTACTTAATTTAACAGTAGTTAGCTGCGTGTGAAACTCCTTTTCTGTTGTGACGGATAGCTGCCAGTAAGCCCTTTCTGGCAGAAAGTTGTGGTGGATGAATGTGTCAAACTCAGGACTGTGGTTCGACTTCCATGAGAAGCCTATATTCACATTTAGTTGATTTATTTTCTGGGGTTTTTTTTCATAGTTATTTTCTGTTTTCAGTCTAAGTTTGGTTAGGTTTAGGCACCAAACTACACGGTTAAGGTTAGGACAAATATTCATACAGTGCATATAGTCTAGTGTGCCTGGGTCGTCTGCAAATAGTATTGTTGGCTACTGACACCTGGGTGCTAATTAGAGCTGCAACGATGAATCAATTGGTTGTCAACTAATAAATGAATTGCTAACTATTTTGATAATCGGTATGAGTATTTTTTTAAAGAAAAACAAGTCCAAATTCTCTGATTCCAGCTTCTTAAATGTGAATATTTTCTGGTTTCTTTACTCCTCTATGACAGTAAACTGAATATCTTTGAGTTGTGGACAAAACAAGACATTTGATGACGTCATCTTGGGCTTTGGGAAACACTGATTGACATTTTTCACCATTTTCTGACATTTTATAGACCAAACAACTAATCGATTAATCGAGAAAATAATCAATAGATTAATTGAAAATAATATTTAGTTGCATCCCTAGCATCGGCCTTATTTAATTCTTGGCTTGTTGTGGAAGAGAAGAAAGAGCCAGCCACATCATAATGGAACTTCTCACCTTCATATCTCTTTCCACTGTAATTCACAGGCTCCCCTCGCAGGACACTCATGCACCACAGTGAGAATAAACCAGCTTAGACTGCTGAATCAGGCAGAAACAGGACACCCAGTGAGAAAAGTATAGCACTGCTTCTGCATGCAACGCCCACCTGCTCTTCCTGGCAGGCGTCACGCGCTTCCTAACAATACATAATAACGTTGGATGCAAAAGGGTGAAAATGTTTTAACACCCCTTATCTTGTCATGTTTTTATTTTGAATGGGTCTACGACTGTCGTCTGGAGTATAAACTTGTTCTGAGGCTGATAATTGCACATTCACCACAGGGAGCCTTGCTAGACTGCTTTTTTAATTACATTTTTAATAGGTTTCCAGGCAAACAAATACAAAAGGTCAATATGTACCAAGACTTTGGCTCAGCATTTGAATTCTCAAACACAAATTATTTTCATTATCGTACCTGTGGAGCCGTGAGTACCTGTGACTTAATTCCTGGCTTCTCCTGTTTCCTTCGTGCCATTGCAAACTGATGATTTGACGGCCTTCCAGCAGTTTCCACTTAGTTGTAGCTTTGTAAAACCTTGGCTGAGAAAAATGGGGAAAACTGGATTTGGATGTATGTGGAGGCAGTGTTCCCAGCTGGTGACAACATCAGTCCAAGCCTCTCATTAGTGGTAATTAGCTGTGTTTAGTGTCACCGCCAATATGTCATGTCTGATGAGAGCCTCTGCTCACAGCAACACTGGAACCACCTGGTCTGAATATTTTTTCTCTCTCTTTATCCTCTACTAACTGATTACAATTACCAGGCAGAGCAATGAATTACTCATTAAGAAAGTCTAACAGAGTCTAATGAGTCCTGAACAGTCTTGTCAGTCTACTTGTTCTCTGCCAGCTCCTATTTTGTACGTTACAGCGTGTACTGCTCTTGTAGATACAAGAAATAGGGATCTTTCTGTCAGACTCCCTCATCTCATCTGTCACACCACACAGCTGTAGCTTGCAACTATTTCTAAAATGAAATTTGGAGACTTATTGGATAAAGCTCTGCCTTATGTTGATTGATTTGCTGACCAATTCAAAATTTGCCGCAGTGGTGAATCATAAAAAGCTTCAGCTATTATTAAAGGATCAATACATTGTTAACACTGGCCTGAGGGGATGTTTCTTATTGATTGTTCATGTTTGGGAACCACTTTAACTGCTGGTCTCTCAGTGTTGGAAACAGGGCAGCACAAAAGTTTTTAAAGTATTATTGCAGATTCTTTTCAAATCTTTCTCAATATAATACCACATTCCCTGTTTGTGTTACCATCTCCTCGTGGCAGCTCAGCAAGGAAACATTGTACAGGAAAACACAAAGAGGAAATTATGTACAAAGAAGACTACAACTTTGCCCAGTCGTACAAAAAGGAGTATGAATGAAACGATAGGCATGAAGGCATTTAGTGTGCAATAAGAATGCCATTCCTGATTTTCATGTGTCATTTGTACGCCATGTAGTCTGTGCTGACTGCAATGTAAACGTATGCGTGTAAATATGCAACCGTCAGAGCTAGTGACATAGAATAAAGACCGCTTATGGCAGGTGGGAGGGCAGGTGGATGGGTCCAACAAACTCAGGACTTGCAACCACTGTTCGACTGCTGTTCGAGACAAATGTTTTTTTTTTGTAAGTTACATTTGTGATGTGTTTTTTAGTGACGTTTGTGACGTGTTCTCCGTAGTTATGTTACGTTGTTTCTGTACATATTTTACTTAGTTTACATACTTATTGGTATACTAAGTGGTTTTGTTGCCTAAACTTAAGTGAGTGGTTTTGTATCCTAAACCTAACTGCGGACGTCACCGTAGTTTTGTTGCATGGCATAGCCCTTACAAATGAGATCAGAAAAGTGGCGTACAAATAACATGCGAAAACGGTAAAATGCATCCTCATGACACGCGGAATGTTGTTATGTCGTGCTATGTATACGACTGCTCATCAGATCAGTTTGTTTTAAGATGTTCACTTGATTTGGCTAACTTAATGAGTGTGTTCCAATCCACGTACTTCCAGAAGTACACTTCAACGTAGTGCACTTTGTGCACTCTGTACTCACTTGAGTAGTGCGTAAATTTCAGCGGGGTAGGGTCGTTTCAAATCGAATACTCTGCGGCGCACTGACCGGAAATGACGATCCTAACATTTGACCGCGGCACGCTACCCGCCAAAATATCTTCTGAAAAAAAATGAAAACAGAGTGGAAATTACGTTTCCAACGTCGTCGCCTACGCCTACGATGTGTCCTCCTGTTGGCTGAAAATGCACCGGTATGTTTACGTATTGTATTGTTTTATTCTGTTATCTACGTCTGTTTGAATAGTGGTCGTGGCTCCGCCCCTTCCACTACGTAGCCAAGATGGCGACAGTTGAGTGTTCTGACCGTTTTGAGTACAACATCCGGGTACTTTGAGTGTACTGCATTTTGCCGTACCTCCCAGTGTGAACGCACTTATGCACTCAAAATAGTAAGTGTAAGTACACAAGTATGCGGATTTGAACACACTGAATGCCTCATATTAGCTTTGAGCTGAGCTTTACAACGCATATTTACATGCAACAAGGTCACTTTTTCAAAGAAATCGAGTTGATCAATTGAAATGCAACCCACGTAACCTAAATGTTGTTTTGTTCATTCCTGGCTACCTGGACTACCTCACTGTAGTGACAAGCTAACAGGTGACTTAAATCTTGTTGTGGTAATACCTTTTCAAAAGGCAGCAAACAGCTTGGTGCTTGGTGTTGATGTCCATCATGCGTTAACGAAGAGAACAACAGTTTTCACAGGAAGACATTTTGAAAAAATAGGAAAATAGGAAAAGAACAGATGTAAATAATAAAATTATAAGATGGCTGCTTCAGTTTCAGGGTCCTGGTGTTGTGCCTGCTGGCTCTCTGTCACACTGTCGTAGCTTACTGGGACACTTTAACAGAACAGAGCCATCGTTAATGTTATTAGGAACACCTGTGCTTTTATGAATAGTCAAAGTGTCTGCTGTGAAAAAGGCCTATTACCTAGTTAACTGAGATTGTCGATCAATAGAGCAGATAACTGTGATTTAAGTACATTTTGGACTTGTGAGTATTGCATTAAGATAGACTTGAAGAAATCTGAACCTATGCTTTAAGGCCTTGGCAACTATGCACAGGAAAAACAGTCCAGAGAGTTGCATTTCTTCACTATGGTGACAGGCTAAACAGTGGATTTCATTCTGGCTGCATGTCAGGAACAGGCTTTTGCCTCTGGAGGCACGAGACAGGAAACAGGAAAGGAGTTTCACATGATGCTGGGTCAGACCGTCCCCTTCGCTGAAACCTGAAACTTGTGTTATTGCCCCGGCTGCAGCCTCTTTGTTGGACAGATTTAAACACAAAGAGCAGCGGATGTGTGAGCGGACCGTATCCACCGGCCAAATGGGTGCAGCAGCTGTTGATGGATGAAAACAATCTGCTAAAATAATAGTTTTTGTTCACCTGTTTTTGCCAACATTCTGCCTTGAACTGCATTTACAGTATCTGCTCAGGCTGCACATAAAGACTTCTGGCTTCAGCTCAAACGTACAAAAAAAAATCTAACTGAGGGGGTTGTTAATGACTCAGTCTCTGCTGAGGCTTTCATATAAGCCGTTATTAAAATGACATAATCTGTGTGAGGCAGTCGCGCCCATTCATCTTCACTACATGTTGAGTTTGTCGACAATGAAGAATCAGTCTCCAAGTATTTTCCTTCCAGCTGCAGTTGACAGCAGAGCTGAAATTTGGATGGTGTTTGATGTCGAGGCTCTGTGTGTGTGTGAGAGAGAGAGTGAGAGATTGAGGAGCTACAGTACATGCTGCATTATTCAGAGAGACCATCTCCTGTATTAAACCAGACTGTGCAGCCGTCAGCCAGCCACAGGCCCAAAAGAGAGCAGAAGAGGCATGCAAGATGGAGGCAGGTGGGAGCAGAGGAGTTGGATCTCCTCGTACTGCAGCTCCTCCGCTTTACTCCCTCCGCTAGAGAGCAATCTGTAACTTCCCACTGTCTCATTAACCTCGCAAACTCTTGATTTCACCCATGAATGTATTTTAAAAAACGCCTTTGGCTGTATGTAACATTCTCTATCTCCTTGTTCCAACAATTAAATTAAGATAATTGATTCTCACACTGACTCACATAATTAATCCCACATTTCCCCTAATATATATTGTAGATATTTTATGATATTTAGTTATTTTTGGACACCTTTCTTTGTATTTTCACCGACAAAGTTCACTGCCTAACTGTAAAAGTAGGGGAAAGAGTCACCTCCACCAAAGAGTATAGAAGCAAAGAAGCGAAACTCTGGTGCTTTTGGCCGCTAAATGGTGCTACGGTAGCACTTCTGCCATTTTGGACTGAAAAACGCCAATAAGTCCATGGCCATGAATGTATAAAGAGACGTCTGTAAATCAGAGGATAATTTCTTTCGCGGTAAATGAACTTCTCAGTACAAACACTTAAATATCCCTCATTTAAATCATTCTGTCCTAAGAGTTGTAAAATTCACAAAAAGCCAAATACAGAGTTATTTTCCTCGGCATAATGAACGTGCATCAGACCCACGGGACTGCACCGCCCTGCACGCTCATATGACATATCCAGTTCTGCCAGCTTCCTGCTAGCTGTATGCAGCTGTAATTGGCTGTAATTCAACACTTTTATTATCTTATAATACACCCATGGGCTCTATGCTGTAAACCTGTACCGTGGTGGATGTATCAACATCCGTCTTCCCAAACAACCGGCTATCGGCCAGTAGCTAGTAGCATGGCATAAACAGAATTTAATGTAATTGTAGGCTATTTACTAACACGCATGTCACAACCTCTTATACATCCATGGTCTGGGGTCTATTGTACATCTATTTAGGAGGTCCTTGACATGAAAAAGATTGAGATTGCTCTTAAAATCTGTTGGATTTTCTAACTTCCATTTATGTCCATTGCTCACTTTATTTTCCTCTGCGAAGCGGCCGGGCAAAAACGTTTAATAAATAAATAAGTAAATAAATAGTCATAATAGTATGTATATTTATAATATTTTTATTGTTTAACACAGACCATTTTAGTAGAAACATTAGAATTATGACAATAGAACAGAATTAATTTGGTTTTACTTTTGTACGGCACTTTGTAGGCGGACGTTTTACTGGCTGGCAGTCGCTTACAGTCCAAAATGGCGGAGGCGTAGCTTTGCTGCTGGGCACCAAAGTTCCACTGGAATGAACAATTGACTTTCACTTCTCAGTAATATGCGTTCTTTGCCAGTACTCTGTAGATCGCCTGAATTCATAATTACATATTTTTTAATGAAGCACAGTTATTTCCTCTTTTGATGTATGCAGCAGCCTCATTTACGTCTCCTCTAGTCCGTGATCTCCTACATCCCCCAGAATGCCTTTCATCAGTCTCCAGTGAACTTGTTGCTTTCAGCGACTCTTAATGATAACCTGATGAAAGGCTTTCCGGTTAAGAAAAAAAGCAAGGAGTTATTCGCCATACTCAAAAGTGCAAAATGTCCTGTGGCAGCATGCTATTCTGGTCTACTGATGCTGCTGTCAGTGGAAAACATTGTGCCTGTGTTTCCTCTGCAGTTGATTTTTCACAGTATGATTGTAGGTGTAAAGTGGTCGGTCTGCAGAGAAGCTTCTACTTTTGATTCTGAAGCACTGACTCAAAAACTCTCACATTTACTGTTGATGTTTCCCTTTTATTCTATCCAGTCCTCATTGCAGCAGGGCTAGAAATGTCTAGTGACAGCATGTTGTCTATCTGTGGCCAGTTAAGAAGAAGAAAATAGCCTATAAAACAACAAAAAGAATGGGAAATGTAAGATATATTACCTTCGATATTTTGCACTCTACTCCAAATCCAACAATGAATTGATCCGACTAATGAGTATTTTCTGTGCAGCCAGAGCCTGATATAGCTTTTGCCTCTGTGCCACAGACC
Organism: Helicolenus hilgendorfi; assembly: GCA_916700815.1. Classification (NCBI taxonomy): domain Eukaryota; kingdom Metazoa; phylum Chordata; class Actinopteri; order Perciformes; family Sebastidae; genus Helicolenus; species Helicolenus hilgendorfi. Next base: position 4,588 of record CAKALG010017964.1, on the reverse strand, counting down.
TCCGTTGCTGTCCGAAAACTATTAAAGGTTATCTATACAATATCCAGAGCATTGATATAGGAGCAAACTACTTTTTACTTTGTAAAGATATAGAGAAATATTGTCTGGCTGAGCACAGACTGAAGTCGCTCTCCCTCTGTGTGTGTTGTAATCCGAGCTTCTCCTCGCTTTGTTGACATCGCCGGGCCACCCACGCACACTTTAGTGAATATTTGTGCTTGTGTGCGTGCCCCACTGGTTAGCTCACGACCACCTCTCTGCACTGCTCTCATATGGCGGTTACAGCACCCTCCGGTTCCCCCCCCAGGTAAACACTGTTAGCTCTGTCAGCAGTGTTGCCGTAGTTTGCACCGTTAGCTACGAGCTGTTGCCATGTTGAGAGCCGTGCGGAGGCCATAGAAATGCTGCCAATCTTGCATTTAGCACCTTTAAATACACACTCTTGCACGGTGTGACATACCATTCATTACCATGAACATGGACACTGTAGTTTATTTTGATTCAGTCCCACATACACCGCCCTGCTGCCATAAATTCTCAACCCACTAAATCTGTATTAATCCACAGAAAATAGTCCCCAAATAATGCCCCATCTCCTCTTTTTTTTCTTAAGCTATATATATTTGTGACCCATTTTTAACGATTTAAATATTCAGTAGAAATTAATGGGTGTCTGGCTGAATGCCACAGAAAGTATTTAGAGATCTAATACATCGTTAGTTTCGGTCTTTTTATGGAATTTGTTGACAATAAGAACAATATAACGCCAGCCTCACCTTTCATGTCATAACCCTAAAATAAGAAGTGGGGGATGGCAAAATGTCCTCATTTTTTTCTTTCTTTGTGAGGACATCTGGTCTTTGTTAGTATGGAAATACAAACACACACACACACACAGGGCAAAGGGAGAGAGTGCAGAGGTCGCTTAACAACTGACATTGTCATGCAAGGGCTCCAGCACTGGAAACACAGGAGGGTAGAGTACAACTGAATATCAATAAAGCTGCATATAGACAGTGTTCACTGGCTGTCAGTCAGGATTTGTATATTTCCAGTAACGAGACACTCTACACTAGCTCGTCTGTTCAGCTTTGTTGAGACTTTTCTGTCTATTGTTGAGTCCATTTATGGTGGACCTTGTTGCTCGTAGTTGATACACGATATGCAGGATGAGACATTTCTAACAACCAACATTTTGACAGGTATTAAAAATGAAAGGTGGCTTGTTGAGTTTTCTTGTAAAGAAACTATTGCTCCTCACCAGAAATCATTGTGTGTATACTCACTGCCTTACAAACACGCTGAATGCTTTTTCTCCTTCACACATTTGCAAAGCCACTATTTAAAATTATGCATGTTTTACGTTAATGTTTGCTGGTCTTCTTCTTCTCTGCCGTTGTGGGCGTATTGCTACTGTTAGCGTGCATGTGAACATGATACTGGAACCCACTTGTAAAAACATTGCTCCGTAGCGCTACTAGTTGTCCAAAACTCCACTTTAAATTATCATAGTCAAAGAATGTGAAAGAAAATCCTAGGGCTGCAACTAACAATTGTTTTCATTCAACAAACACAGGACGTTCAACCAGGAGACCGGTGTTTTGTTTTGTAAGTAACGTTAATGACGTTTGTCACAGGTTTTCCGGACAGATGTTACGTTGTTTCTGTACGCATTTAACTTAGTTTCTGTTCTTATTTTAAGGTCAATCATGATGTTTTTCCTAAACCTAACTAAGTGGTTTTGTTGCCCCCTGCTGGTACTGCACCTTCATACACTCATATTATAATCACACTTTGGCAAGAAATAACCTGACACTAACACGCTATCCTCTGGTGGACACGGGGGTTTATGACCCGTTTCGTCGTGATATCGGGTTGTTTAATTTCTTAGAGTTTAAGTTGACATCTTAAAATGTCTTGTTTTGTCCAATCAACAGTCGAAAGTCCAAAAATCTATTTAAAAAAAACTTTAAAAACTCATATCTGAAAAGGTAAAACCTGCAAATGTTTGGCATTTTTTCTTAAAAAATTAGTAAAACGATTATACAATTATCAAAATAGTTGCAGATTAATTTCCTGTCCTCGACTAATCATTGCAGTTCTACCTGCCATTAATAGAGACTGGAAACAAGGTATCTTTAACTAACTGCCACCACCTACAGTATTTGTAATAATGATAGTATTTGTAATCGTACAGTTTTTGTAATAATCCAATGCAGACTGTTTTAGAGCATGCAGCTCGGGTATTATAAAACCGAAAGTTGTGTTTTGCTTTACGTGTGGAGGTTCTCCTCTTCTCCTTTTTGCCAGACAAAGTGAGATTAATCTCACACATAACGCTCAGTCCTCTGGGGGCTGATGGAAACAGTGATATTTCCAGTTTAGTGCAAACTAATTCTGCATTCAGCACACACCTTGTAAATCTACAGACAGGCTGTGTTCCTTCTATAAGGCTGCTGAGGAAAACCAGTGTTGGTGTTGCGTTAGCTCCATATGTCTGTCTGTTTTGTTGTCTGCCCATGCATCTGTCTGTCCCCCAGTATTGCTCTTGGTATTTGAAACTCCAGATGGATGAATGCAATTAGATGTAATACGCTAAAAACTAAATGTCAACACATTGCCTTCTACAGCTTTAGCTCTCATTTGTTGCAGCTATCGTGTCTGCCTGAGTGGGCCCGTCTCAGCCTGAACATGGACCATTGAGTTTCTCTCATTAAACAGAGGATGGCTACTGTTTCCCCCTTTTGTCTGTATCGCCATTAGCTCCTGTGTTCTCTTTTAACAGTGTTTACAAAGTATACGGCCTCTTTTAATTGCTTCACATGGGTGGATGATGCAGTTTTCTGTCTGTAAAGAGGTGGTCACATGATTTAAGTTCTTGTGGGCAGAAACGAAAGATTTAATTAAACTAAATATCTTTTGTGTGGTGCAAAAATGTCTCATCAGCAAACTCTCCAAACACTTCCCTACTTTGAAGAAGTTTGATGTTTTCAGTGTAACCTGGGAAAAGATTTTGATTGAATGGGTCCCCCAGCCAGTGAAACAAAAGACAAGGACGGCGAGTGAGAGGAAGTGATGCGTAGGCCTGTCATCTTCTGTAGTTTCTCTCTCTCCAAGGAGCCAGTTAAACACACATCTGAGCCGCACTATTCAGGCAGCGCGGCTCAGAGTTGGAGGCAGTGGGCTGCAGACAATGAGTAACATTTGGGAGCAGTCATTTTGCACAATCACCACCAGTATACGAGTTGCCAAGATGGGAGGCATAACTCGCATGGAAGGCGTTAGAAAATCTGTATATGAATGGACAGTTTCCAGAATAAATTTAGGTCCTTTATCTCATAGAGGATTTATATGACACCAATCTTACACCATCGAAAGCCATCATGATAGTATCCAGATTTAAAATCAGCCCCACGTTGTTGTATGGCTTTCATTTCGTCATTTTTGAATTAAGTCTTGCATCAACTTCTTGGAGTCAGAAATGATTGCTGCACAGCTCTGGATGGCCTGAAATTTAAATTATGCTACACTCCGGCTGCAGCTTCACCTCAGACGGTGGTGGCAAGGCAGGTATTTTTGCCTTTGGCAGCACGAAATGCTTTGTGATGCGAAAATTGCTACCGCCTTTAAGAAATGACAGATGTTAAGTTATCCCAGACACACTATTCACTTGTGCCTCCAAAACCACTTTTGGCATCTTCAAAACTGTGTCCTTGGTCGAGACTGACTGAAAAAACATGTTTATTCACTGTAAATATTACAATTATATTTCTCTGGTAGCTACAACGAACCATGAGCTACGAGTCAAGTGCGGTTTTACATGATGGGAAGGTTTCACATTTGATTGGGTGGATTGATGTATACACCCCAAAGTGCCATCGAATATAGACCATTGGTGCCTTCAAATGAGGTCGTGTACACGACTTCCCAAGTTGTAAACACAAGCTCACGAGTTTCATGTGAAGGCGCACCACTTTATTTTGAGTTGCAGTGTGAGTGACATCAGTTGACAGGAAGTAAACATGGACCCAAGCTGTTGCCTAGCAACGCAATTTCAGGAATTGATAGGAATAGAAAAGAGAGATTTTGATATGCAAATGCTCAAAAATGCTTTTTTTGGGACATATATTTGGTGTATTGTAGAGATAACAGAACAATTAATGCAGAGACACAGGACAAGAGTTTGTGAAAGGTATTCTTATTTCACTGTCTTTTAAAAGCAAAGCTTATTTACATGGATTTCAATTTTCAGAGTGCATTTTCATGCTGCTGGTTGGATTTCTGCCAAATGTCTCCACATGGTGCCAGTTTGGATTAATTTACTATTTTATTGATTTAAACCTGCATTTAGTGTTGTTTAGGTCGCTTTGGGGCAGCGGAAAACAAGCTGTTAACACAACACTGACATATTATTACCTTTTAAAGGCTCTATACGATATCCAGAGCATTAATAAAGCATCAAACTACTATCTGCTATGTAAAGATATAGAGGAGTAATGTCTACCTGAGCAGAGAATGAAGTCAATCTCTCTCTGTGTGTGTTGTAATTCGAGCTTCTCCTTGCTTTGTTGACATCGCCGGACCGGCC
>CAKALG010017958.1:0-14987 GCA_916700815.1 Helicolenus hilgendorfi | reverse complement strand
TTTTTTAGGTTAGGTTACATCCTGTTCACACATTGGCAATAAAAAATGATTTATGCATGTAAAAAGTTACATACAATCTCTTTAAATGGGATTACAGTGCGTATTATGTTTTTTGGTATTACACTATAGAAGGGATAAGAGATCATGTATAGTAAAGATGATGATGATGATGATGATGATGATGATGATGATGATGATGATGATGATGATGATGATGATGATGATGATGATGATCTGTGCTTGTCTGTACAGTTTTTTATACCCATGTGTTTATACCTGCTCCTCCACAGGCAGTGACTCCATCCTGGGATCGGTGGCTCTGCGTATTGTCATGGGCAGCTGGTGGCTCTTCACCCTCATTGTCTGTTCGTCCTATACAGCGAACCTGGCTGCCTACCTCACCGTGTCACGCATGGACAATGCTGTCAGGTAAGGCACAATACCTTCATGTTCACATTGTTTGAACTGTGTCAAATGCAGTTCATTCTCTTGTTGTGGAACCTTCACACAACAGGATTTCACCTGCAAAAAGTTTATTAATTTATGCTGCATGTGTTTTCAAGTACACATGTACTGTATAATGAATAATGGATGAATAAGTGAGGTCCTATTATTCTATGTTTTTTTAACCTTGAATTTACCCTTCGTTCCCTCGGTTGCTGTTGCTAGGCTTTCGCACCTGACATGTCATTACAGTGTGCATTTGAGAGCTACATTCACAATCGGCAGAGTATTGTGAATGAAGAGGCCATTAAAATCAAAGGAAAGTGTCACACACCCCACGTCTTGACAACTCACCTCAAAAATATGCTCAAATCATAACATGGTAAACTGCAGCCCAACAGGCAACAGCAGCTGTCAGTGTGTCAGTGTGCTGACTTGACTATGACTCGCTCCAAAACTGCATGTGATTATCATAAAGTGGGTATGTCTGTAAAGGGGAGACTCGTGGGTACCCATAGAACCTATTCACATATCTTGAGGTCAGAGGTCAAGAGACCCCTTTGAAAATGGCCATACCAGTTTTTCCTCGCCAAAATTTAGCGTAAGTATGGAGCGTTATTTAGGCTCCTTCATGACAAGCTAGTATGACATGGTTGGCACCAATGGATTCCTTAGGTTCTAATTTCATAGGATGCCAGTATCTTCAGTTTTAGGGAGGGGCTTTGAAAGAAATCTCACACTGCAAGTGTAATTGACCCTTTGCTTTGTTATTATTCTGGGGGCGGTGGTTCGATCCCCGGCTCCTCCTGTCAACATGTTGAAGTGTCATTGAGCAACCCCAAATTGAACCCAAAGGCTGTGCCATCGGTGTGTGAATGAGTATTTAGATTAGATCCTGATGGGCAGGTTGACACCTTGCATGGCAGCCTCTGCCATTAGTGTATGAATGTGTGTGTGAATGGGTGAATGCTGACATGTAGTGAAAAATGCTTTGAGTGGTCAGAAGACGAGACAGGCGCTATATAAATGCAAGTCCATTTACCATTTTCACAGTGGGAATAGTACAGTACATTCTGTAAATTTGTTTTTTGGCCCAAATCTTATATCTATTCTACTTATGTTTACCTAAATCTTGATGAATATGTATCTGAGACACAGATTTAGCCTTCTAAATTTGACACACCTTATTTTTCACAAGTGAAAGAATATGATTCCTCCAGAAAGAAAACGTCTCCCTCTGTTAGTGTTGTTGGAACTACAGAGTTACAGAGTGATGCTTTTATTTGTTTTACCTCATAAACAATCTTTGGCTGAGTACAGACACCTGCTACAGGAGCACATAAACCTGACAACACCCAGACAGTTTTATTTTGAACTGTCATCAAGCTACTTAAGGAATTCATTTTAATTGGCGACAGTTGATATGGCCTGCAGCCGGTGGTGGTCAGCACTTGCTTAAAGTGAGGAGTTGCTTCCTAAATGTTTTGAACACTGAGCTTTGACAAAAAGAGAGGAGAAATAACAGAGTTGTTACCATCGGAGCTCAGCAAATGTTGCCAGCCCAGGTGCCAAAACAGTCAATCGCCGGTGCAACCAAATCCTTTTTCACTTTATTTTCACTCTCATATGCAGTGAAGTGCTTGCAGTGTAGAACCCAGCTGTCATTAAGGTGAGCAGTGCTGCAACACTAGCAGGCTGAGGCGGACAACACACATTGTGTGTGAATATGAATATAAGTATATTCTCGTCACTGAAGTAGAAGTACTTAACCGGACAAGGACTGTCTCTAAAAATGTTTGTATGTGTCCTCAAATTTTAAAACGATTTAGTATTGCACTCCTATAACATTGTCAGATGGACAGTTCAAAAACAAAAATAATTGATACAGCAGAACCAGACATATTGTCTGTTTTTCTTGTTTGTTAAAACCTGGCGCTAAAGCTAAGCATACCCTTCTTTATCGTCTATTTGACTCTGGATGGGACCATAATTTACTAAATGAACATCATGCTGTTTTGAGGAAGACTTGAAGCTAGCAATTGAGACCATAAACTCATCTTTACAATGTTTACTGAGGTAATAAATGAAGTGAGAAGTGATTTTCTCATAGACTTCTATACAATCAGACTTCTATTTTCAACCAGAGGAGTCGTCCCCTGCTGGGTTTTAGAAAGAATGCAAGTTTAAGGCACTTCTGCATTGGCTTCACTTTCAGACCCGGAGGTTGCCCCACTGAGTAGTACTCCCTAGGACCTGTAAACAGACTTTGAAGTGTAAGATTTGTAAAGCTTCTGTATGCTTTCATATAATTATTCTCTGCATCAGTCATGAATGTTTATGTCTCTTGAGCGATTTCATTTTTAGGCTATACACAGTGTGTGGTGCTCTTTAGGTTTCATATATAGTATATTTTTCAATGTTTTCACTACAGGGATAAGCGCTGGCTTGAAGGTTTATCTGAGTGCATCTCTCATCAGCTGCAGTTGGGTCTGTCTGCTTTTCTGTAATTTTTGACCCGCTGCCTAACAACTAGCCTGTCCTCAGTCCAAATGCTATTTGTCAGTGAATCCAATTTGGTGTGCTGTCTCTCCCCGAAGAATGGGCAGAGAGGCATTTGATTGCATTGGGTCTGTCTTCTGTTGAACAAATAGCCACATGTGGACATGTGAGGAGAGGGAGTGAATGCTAAGCAGCACACAGCTCACCTGTGAAGAGGGAACTTGTAGCCTGTGTTTGATTCATGCTTGGCTAATCTAAATTAATTGTGCAGAAACTGTGAACAGATATAAGGCAATAACACCTGAGATGTACAGTACATTTATCTCGAGATCAGATGTCCTGGAGGTGATGAACTGTCAAGCAACCAGAATTGCTCGAATACACCTAAAAACATACTTTTTATTTATTAGAGGAGAATGTGAGAACAGTACATATAGTATATATATTCACTAGCCTACATGTAGCTTTCCTTATTGCAAGAAAAAGAACAACTCATTGCAATTCCAATATGTGTTAATTGGTTTCTTCAATCAGCATTTCAAGCTCAGGTAGGAGAGGCCTTTCTTTAGTACTCCATTGCTTTCCTGACATGTATAAGACAAATTGCCCAGCATCAGGTCTTACTTAGCAGCAGTGCATTCAACTTAACTCTGCTGCTCCCCTTCCCAATTACATACTATTTATGAGTGACTACTGAATGTATTTAAAATGTAAAACTATCTGTGAACACTTTGTGGACAATCTTTTGTGACCCTGACTTTAATTTGCTAGTAGGCTTGGTAAATCTGCTCCCTTAAGTCTAAATTAAAACAGGAAACCCCCCCAAAAAAATCAAATGGACATATTAAGGAACAGGTAGATTAACATTCTGAGGATTTTTTTTTTTACTAAAAGACTCAGGTTCGCTTTCACATCCGGGACCCGGGACCGGATCAGAGTATACTCGGCCCCAAAGTCCAGTTTGTTTGATTAGTATGAACGATCCGTACTGTACTCTGGCACGGTTTGTCGATCCGTACTCGAGTCCGCTGGAGTACGGTTCATGTGTACTGGGGTGCGGGTCGCATCAGGAAACACAGAAGTGGACTGATATTTAACGTGAGTAATGTCACCAGTTAGCGAGTGGTTGTGAAAGGGCAAGCTTTTTTCAACGCCGGTGGTCTCCTTCGAAATCTGTGTATTCTACTGTGTATTGGAGAATCGTACTCGGGCACGGTACGAATCAATCGTACCTAATATGAAAACACCCTAAAACTAAATTTGAAGTGTGGGGAAGTGATTGCTTCTTTTAATGACGGAGACAGAAGAAACAACACCTCAGATCTTACCCTGAGAATGGGAGTTCTTTGACTTAATGAAAGAATTGTCTACTCTTTTTAAACGTTCTTGTGGTTCTCTACCTGACCACTTGATGTTGTTACCCACTATCAAAGTGGGCGTGTGTAGCACACCAATAATTGATTTCCTATTATGAAATCAATGTTTATCAAACTACAAAACACAGTTGTAATTCCCCTCAAAGCACAGGGTGGAAAACTCTGGATTAGGGTGTGGGTGCGATTGCGTGCGTGCGGAAACTGACTCATGTAAACTTCTGTAGACTACTTTGTGTTAGTTTCAGTTTTAGTTGGACTTTGGGAGGAACCAGTTTAAAGACGAGGACTCATCGCTCTGTAATTATCTATCCTTTCACCCAGCTGCTCAGCTATTACTTTCCATGCATGCAGTTTTCTGTCATGCACATGTGTAATTGTAAATTGCAGATTAGAAAAACGTTTTCCCGTTTACATGGCGAAGAAATCAGTGTTCTCCAGGGGAAATGTTCCTGGGGAAATTAGGGTTCCCCTATCCTCAATTACAGTTAACAGATTTCTCGTTTACTGGAGAAAGTCGACTGTAAGTTGATTACTGAAGTGCATGTAAATGAACAGATTGTAGGTTGGCTTGGAAAAGGAAAGATCCTTGCGGAAATCCTTACACAATGCCCACAAAACCAGGTGCCGCTTTGAAGTCATTGTGGTAGATGTGGGAAGGCAGTGCTGTCTCCCAAGGATTGACCAAAAGACTATGAGAATGAGAATTTTAATTGCTATATTACAATAGGCAGTTTTTTAATCTTCCTCGCCTGACACACTATGCCTGGGGGGTTCCCACACTGCTCAGTTCTAGGTGCCATCTTTGTATCGCTCTATGCTCTTACTTGCCAACTTGGCAAGAATGCAATGTCTCTTTTTATGCAGATGATAACCTTTTTATTAGTGCTGTCAAAGTTAACGTGATAACAATGCCTTAATGCAAATTTGTTTAAACGCAATAACAGAATCCATTTTTCTGAATTTATAGTGGGCTCAGTTTTAAAGTTAGAGTGAAGATACTGGTATCGTATGAAACTAAAAAACCTAAGGATTTTTTGGTTGGTACCAACCATGTCATACCAGCTTGTCGAGAAGGCTAAATAACACCAGCTATTTGAGTCAGTATGAGCCCGATATCTGATTCGGTATCAGTGCATCTCTAACTGGCATGGCCATTGTCAAAGGGGTCCCTTGACCTCTTACCTCCAGATATGTGAATGAAAATGGGTTCTATAGGTACCCACGAGTCTCACCTTTACAGACATTTTATAATAATCACATGCAGTTTTAGTCAAGTCATAGTCAAGTCAGCACACTGACAGCTGTTGTTGCCTGTTGGGCTTGAGTTTGCCATGTTATAATTTGAGCATATTTTTTATGCTAAATGCAGTACCTGTGAGGGTTTCTGGACAATATTTGTCATTGTTTTGTGTTCTTAATTATTAATTATTTCCAATAATAAATATATACAAACATTTGCATAAAGCAGCATATTTGCCCACTCCCATGTTGATAAGATTATTAAATACTTGACAAATCTCCCTTCATGGTAAATTTTGAACAGATAAAAAATGTGCGATTAACCGTGATTAATTATGGACAATCATGCAATTAGTCGCGATTGAATATGTTAATCGATTGACAGCCCTTGTTTTTATTATACATAGTGACCACAGATCTGCTATGATGTGTCTCACAGAAATGGGTGGATATCTACAAATTGGTAAATTGGAAATTTCTTACCTACTTTGGAAAGTTTGACAGAAAAGCATCAGCAGTTTGTCCTCCAACATGAATCCAATATCCAAACCTTGGAAAGATTCTGACAGATATGTCTTGAATCTTAAAAAATAGACTGAGGGTTCAGTCCAGATTCCTTCATTTTAAAAACATCAAAAGTAATGTTTTCTGTTGTTAGTTTGTATTCTTTTAATCAATTATTTCTTTCTTCCACAAGTATGCTACTGTACAAACGCTGGTTCACTGCCTACAGTATGTACAGAGACTATATACCCTCCTTTTCTAGTATGTGTATGAGGATGCTTCCCACTGAGTGTGTCCATTATACATTAAGTTCATACTGGGGGAACAATTAACGACTAGTGTGGTTACTTAAGCCAGCATTTGCATATTAGCATTTTCTTTAAACACTGCATAGCTTTCTCCCCTTTTGTTTGTTCTTTCTGTAAATAAGCCTTTACAAAACACCTACGCCTTGGGACACAGAGGGTTTTTCCCCTTGCCCACTGCGATATAAAACTATTGTGTGAGAGGGAGAAAAAGAGAAATTAGCTTCACAACTTTTACTCCTCCAGGATATCGCATGGATTAATGCTAATTAAGTGAACTCTTTTGCTGCACCCTTTTGTTTTTTTTGTTTTTAATGTTGCTTCAATTGTTGCTGCTATGGCCAATTTTACATTTATAAAGCTAAATATAACCATGACCGACCGTGCGGGCAGCCATTCAGCACCTTTGATACCAACAAGAACACCTTAGAGCAAATTAAAGACATGCACACATAAGAATGGAATAATATTTGTTACAAGCTTGTGTCTCTGTCGCTGTGCATGGCAGAGAGAAAGAAATGTGTTTGGTATTGTGCTTATTTCAGTCTTTGCTCTGCCATTTTGGCTAATGAACTGGGTTGGACCTATCTGTATTGATCGCGAATCAAAGTTTATGTTGCACTGCTTTGAGAAAGAAAAGGCAAACAAGGAAAAATGGGTGATAGATGTCCAAAGTGCATGTACAGTAGGGCTGGGCGATATGGCCTAAAAATAATATTGTGATATTTTTAGGAGTTATTGCGATAAACGAAATATATCGCAATATTTTCAAATATCCTCTAAGCACTTCATAAATGCTTGATTTAACCCTTTTGCTGCATACAATCACACCAATATGATGATTCTTGTAGTCCCTGCAGCATATGTCTGCATTCAAATTTATTGTTTATATTCATTAGTGGTTTCTATTGGAACAATTTTAATCTTGCATGCAAAAAGGGGGAAATCGCAAGTTAAATTTAACAAAACAGTGTCCAACAGTATTCACTTTAACCAAATAGTTATCTGGCAATATATGCTTTATATATTTTGATAAATACATAACACAGACACACACAGACACACACACACACACACACACACACACACACACAGTTTTTAATGGCATGTAATAAGTGTAAAGTAACTTATTGTTATGATTACCACTAAGCTGTTACAACATTGCTGATAATAAAAAATATTATTTTCCCACTAGTGTAGAAAGACTCACAGAGTCTGGTCCACTTATTCAGGCTCACAGCTTTGGTTTTGTTAGCTGGACGTTCAGATCAGTAGTTGTGGAAAAGTGGGTCACCTCTGTTAGCTGGTTGGCCAACTTTTCTCTCACTGAAATGTACAACTCTGGTAGAGCTTTCTCCGCAAAAGATTTACGACCAGGCAGTTCATATTTTGGATTAGGTGTCTTAATGAGTTTTTCGAATCCGGGCTTTTCAACTACGCTAACCGGCGTTGCGATGTAGGTGTTTACAGCGGCCGTGACTTCTTTGCATTCTGCACCTTTTTTGTCATATGGGGTTGCTTTGGAAAGCGAGGAAGCAAGAGTCATTTGCTTCTTGGCTGGTTCTGGTTGCTTTGGTTGTGTTGTCGTCTTCCGCTTTCTCCCGGCTCCGGGCTATCTCTCTCTGCTGCGTCCATCCAAATATAAAAACACGCTGGCCGCATATGTCACACACACTCGCCCAGGAGAGTGGTCTGGATGGACGCGGAGTCTGTAACGTGTTTGTGTCTGTGCGAGGGAGCCGGAGGGAGAGAAGGAAATGCCAAAGCGAGTCTCATGCCGTCGGGGTGGCTTGAAAACATTACATAACAATTTGTAGTCGATGTTCGCGATAGTCATTTTATACACCGCGCGTGGGACAAGTCACTTCAAATAGTCTTTGTCCAATATTATCACTTGGATCTTTGATTTTTAAAATGTGCCATCTGTGTATTGTTTTTCATATTTTCTTACAGTAGACGTGCTTTCACCTCTTTTATTAATTCTATTTACTCCAGCTGGTGGATCGTGCTTGTGTAGTTACATAAAAGTAAGCTGTTCGACAAAATTAAAGCAGAATATTTTACTCCGTACTGTAAAGCTTGCAGTTTATTCTTACAGAATAAGATGCAATATTTAATCAGTCGTTCTCTCACTTGTTTCCCCATCCCATCATTGCAGGCTTCCTAGTAGCCTTATGAGAATACACTGTTTACCATTGGCAGAGCATTTTGGCAAATTTTTCTGGGGCGCTACCCACATAATCAGCTGTGCTGCTCATCCCACAAATGCATGATCCTTACAAGTTGGACATCATTGTGAAGGTGAATAAACAGGCTTTCCAACGATGTAAAATACAATGCCAATTAGCATTGATACAACAGAGAAATAATCCACCAAACACAAGTTTCCGAACTTTTTTTTCCCAGTATATATAGTTTATTTGCAAAGGGTCCCAGACGGGGAGGATGTGTCGAGTTTTCTGGGGTTGTATTCATAGGTGGTTGTTACAATTGTTACAGTATATATATTTGGTATACCAAAGATTCTGCTGTGGTGTCTGTACATTTCTCTGTTTGTTGTGTATAATCCACTCAGGCTGTGAGTCTGACAACTGTGGGTGTCTTAGATCATTGTCTGGGCTTCCAGGACCTGCATCGCTCCCTACTCTTTTGATGGCTGTGGGTGTCCTATGTCTTCTTCTGGGCCTCCGGGGCATGTGCTGTCCTTCGGGGGGGAGGTACTTCCCAGGGATGCAGGCAAACCTCTATGGCTCCGTAGGCGATGAGGAAGAGGACCTGCCGATGTTTGGTGCATGGTGGAGGTGGATGTTTTGCTGTGTTGAACGGTGGGGTTTCAGGGCATTTGTTGGTGGAGCTCTCTGATGTAGACCCAGTCTCCTGGTTGAATATTTTAGTTTGTTTTGTCCTTCGGAGGAAACTGGACGGTTTCTGTAAGAGAATTGAGGTTAGTTCACAGTAGAATGAGATTATTTTCTCATTCATTGCATCAGATCACAATTTTTGGGATATTTCGCACAGAGGGAGGCCAGAAAGGCTAATTTTTGCATTTCTGTTTAGACAATCATTTTACATATACACACAAAGTAAACATTCACAAATGTTCACACGTTAACAAGCTATTGGTAATCTACTAAACTAACTCACTAATGTGCCCCTAACTGTAGGTCGTTCCAGGACCTGTCCAAGCAGGTGGACCTGGTTTACGGGACAGTGAGGGACTCTGCGGTGTACGAGTATTTCCAGGCCAAAGGGACCAACCCTCTGGAGCAGGACAGCACATTCGCTGAGCTCTGGAAGACCATCAACAAGAACAACGCCTTCGACAACTCTGTCTCCAGCCCATCAGAAGGAATCAAGAAGGTGAGTATTTATTTTGGTATTACTAAATTAAATGTTGTCAGAGCACTTTTAAATCATGCTGCTATTGTTAGACTTCTGTAGGCATTTTGGCAAACGTTATATTCTTTAACAGCAATATAATAAAATAATGACAAAACAGTCGATCAAGTCAGTGGTATTTAAATCATAATTTTGGTTCAAACCAATCAATTTACCATGTATTTAGCTATTCTTTCACATGAAACAGGCTGGCAATGAACAGATTGCTTTGTCCTCTAGAAACGTAAACATTTGATATGATTATATCTTCAGTTAAGAGAGAAATGAATACTGCGAAACATAAACTCAGCCTTGATTATAATTTAATATAATTTTTTACTGTCACACCACCAGGTAGGAACAAACTGTGAGTTAGTTGTGATATTTTTAATCTACTGAATTGTCAGGGTTTTCAATTATTCTCAAAAACTGTGTGTGCTGCTGGATTAATTTAATTTAAAAGCCATGCATTCTCTCTATCCTCCTTTAAACAAACACAAGATTAAAGAATAATCCATAATTAAACAGATTACAGAGTTTAGACGTATGCATTGGTCATTAAACTGCTACGTTATTTGAGCAGCTAATTGCATTCAGTGTAGTCGAGCCAGTTTGCATTGTACAGATACATTCATTTAACAACTCTTCTCAGTTTTAAATCCAACTCCACCATATTTGATGAGAAGAAGCCATTTTAGTCACAGTTGCTGAATTACTATAGTGATTCTCAAAGCCTACAAACTATACTGCATGTGCCTCATTCTGACTTCAGTCTTATAGTTTGATGGTAATGTAATTTCTCCACTATGGGTTTTATTTATTAAACCTGAGTGAACTTGTGAGCCCTGTGCAGTCCTAATGAGATATGAGGTGAAAAGGCTGCTCAGCTGTATTTGTTGAGAGCACAGTCTAACTCTGGAAGACGTAAGATGTAGTGACACCACAGGGAAGAAAGCCGGAAAAGTGCGTATATTAAAAAAAAAAAAAAGGAAAAGTCCAGAATGATTCCAGACAAATTTTCCGCTGTGGGTTTTCTACATATTCTCCACAGTGTGCGCTTGAGGCTGCAGCGCATGATCGAGTCTCTGAAAATATGCTACGTGCAGAGGAACGGAAAGCTGGAAAATAAATAGGGATGCAACTATTTTCATCATCTTTGTAAAGAATTCTAATGTTGTGCTGTTTGCTAATTACTGAGTGGGACGAATGGTTATGTTAATTCCTGTGCAAATATTTAGCTCTAGTGTTTGCTCTACTCATCTTTTTTTTCCTAGTGCATAACTTTCCCACTAACACAGGGACATATATGGTTTATTTGTGGGAATTCACTTAAATTAAATTTATCTTTATATAGCGTCAAATCATAACAGAAGTTATCTTGAGAAACTTTTTATATAGAGCTCGTCTAGATCGCACTCTATAGTATGAGGTGGACATTTTGCAGAGGTGGTAATGATACCCCCAGTAAAGACCATAGGGTAGTATTAACGATACAACCCCAAGAAAAGAAAATCAATATAACATAATAAATAAGAATAAATAAATGAATAGAACAAAAACAACAAAAAAAAACTAAAGCTACATCCAATATACTGCATATTTTGGAGACAATAACATACTCTTCAGCCTGGATTATGACTTAAACTTCTTTTTATTTGTGTAATATTATCCTACGATCAGCACATCGAGCTCTGATTGGTCAGTAGGCGGTGCTTTTATACAAGTTGATCTCTTATTTGGATCATAACCTGCTCTGGAGCAGGGTAGGTGTTCAGCATAAGTTACCATGGTGATGGTACCATGGTAAGAAGTGAACCACCGTTGTTCATTCTCGTGATGTCCCGAGATCACGCGAGAATTGCGAGATCACGTATCACATATCACATGAAAATCTGTCTTGTCAGGCTTCAAGTAATGCGTTTGTGTCCGGCAAGCCAGATCATGGACCAATCAGCGTCCTGTGATAAGCTACAAGCGTGGCTTAGGTGTGTGTGAGACAACAAGGAGCAACTGTTCGTTCTAAACAACAATGGTGGCTCCTGATGAGGTTAGCGTAGATGCTGCAGTAGCGTCAGTTATATCAGAACTGGAGAGTATTTCTTTACTAAAAGGCGGAGCAAGGAACGGCACTGAAGGCGATATTTTCGCTCTACTCCTGACTGGCTTCAGCAAGAGTTTGATTGACGGATGGTTCATCCAATAACCTGCCAAGTGTTTTTGCAAGTGCCTGCTCTTTTCCTAACAGTTTCCAATGATAGCTTCTCTGTGTAATAAACCATCTGGCAGGTCCTGGTTAGGTCCTTACATTTATCACAGTGTATATCAGTGCTAGGATAGATGTGAACTAGGTTGCTTTTAGACCAGTGGACTCTGTGAACTACAGTGTGTTGTAAGACCCTGTGACAGGCACAAATAAATGACGTGCGTGGACACGTTTCAAAACTGACTTCCAAACTTCAGTTTTTCTATATATACCTACTGTATCTGTAGAGGTTTCTCAGCTAATCTAGTGTCACTCAGCTATAAACACATCTGCCATGTATTTATCCTTTGTGTGTCTTTTGTTGAACCATCCAGGCAAAGCGAGAGTCATATGCCTTTCTGTGGGACATGGCGGTGGTAGAGTACGCCGCTCTGACAGATGACGACTGCACACTGACTGTAGCAGGAAACAGCATGAGCACCCGAGGCTACGGCATGGCCCTGCAGCACGGCAGTCCTTACAGAGACCTCTTCTCTCAGAAGTACGTATATTGGTATATATTTCATACCTGTGTATTGATATATTTATTAAGTGTGAAGAATTCATTTTAGCCAAATGGTAGTAGAACGAGCTGATATTTCCCGACGTTGGTATCATTCAACCTGTAAATTATTTGAAAGCTACGGTGTATTATAACTTTGGTTTTATCATCATAGTTCTGGTCATCGGTTCCAACAGTTTTGATAACATTGTACATACCAAATAATTGCTGAGATTTGAAAACACAGACACATCCCTAAAAATAGGTCCAACTGGGCATGAAATACAGCTGGTCAGACGATCAGACACGAGCCGACACTTCATCCAGGTCATCAAACAACTTTATTCGGAGGTAAAACCGAAAGTGAATGCTAATAATCCCTTATAGAGTGCTCTAGGGATGACGTATTTTTGTAGACAACCAGGAAGTCAGCATCGCCCTGGTTCCCTCGACAAAAAGCAAATGGGATTTTTACATTGCGTTTTGGATTATTGCAGAAAATAAGCTCTGTGGCAAACAAACATTTATGATACACGTTTTGTTCAGCAAAATAATCTTCACAAATGAACACCACTTTTATCATTTTTGAAGCATAAATGCAATCGCCAGAAGTGAAACGCTGACGTCAGGCTATAAACAAACTACACCACGGTCGCATGAGCTGTAAAGCTGTAATGCTGTAAAGGCGGACGTATCGCTGTGATGAGGTATTATAATCTCGTTTAGCCATTTTTTTAAGACACGTAAAGGCTTCAAAATTCACGAGTGGGGTATTTACGGACGTATTTTAATTCATAGAACAAAACATTAAAATCTATTCAGCTTGTGTTAACCACAGACCTGATTTCAGGCATCTAACTAAAAACACATTCAAAAACCCATTGACTTCCAGATGAGGGAACTAGAAGTGCTAAAATGCTAACTCATTTATGGGTTTTTGGACTCATTCCTGCACCACTCTATAACGCCGGAAAACCTTTAGCGCACACAACTATGGCAAGTAAGGTAGGTCAAAGTTAAACCAGGAAGTTGGTTTGTTAATGTTGACTGATGTCTAGGTACTGTACAATGGAACTTGAACATTTCTAGTCACAGTTTCTCTGGAAGACGCAGACTGAGAAGTACATATATAATTTTTTTAGTCCATTGTTTTTGGTTAATCATTTTTTTTCCCCAGACACAAGACAGTAATATGCCGCTCCAAACATTTTCAGTGCAGTTTTACAAGTGGATTTCAAATCAGAGCAGCAAAATACTAAATATATAAATTCAGGACAAACACCATCTGATGGGAATGGGACGATTGATCACCCTGTAAACTAGCAACACTGCCTTGGAGAAAGAGCTTAAATACATGACTTGCAGGACAGAAATGGTGAATGTGCAGGCTTTTGCACAAACACACATGTGCCAGTGACTGTTGAAGAGGTTGAATAATGATTATGCAGAAAGCTAACTGCTCCGATGGGACAGATTCAGTGACAGATCATTCTCCTCCACAGCATCCATCCATTCCTCTCTGTATGCTAACTAATGAGCTGACTGCAGTATTTGATCATCTTTGTTTCCACGCTTATACAATTTGATATGAAACCAATTAATGGGATAGTTTTTCTTTGCCTTGTTTACAGAGAACTGGTCTGTTAGCATTTGGAAATTGTTGCAACAATGAGTCAGTATCACGTCTTACAATCTGCTGCTGTGCAAACTGCAGCGTTTAATAGCTTTATACCCACTATGGGTCTTTAGTGAGCTAACAATCAATGCTAATGCAGTACATTAGCAGCTACACAGTATTATCATGTAATTGTAGTCATTCAGAGCAGTTATATTGCTTTTCTAATTTTCCTTCATGTTTCTCTATGAAAATTATTTTTAATTTCTATCGCCTCTTTTTCATGCCTCTATCATTTGATAAGCCAGCATTTAACATGTCTGAATGAATTCTATGTAAGGGATAATGGACAGTGAGCCGGTAATTGTTGTGAAATAAACCCCAACACGGTGATGCGGCGGTGGAACCTGACGCAAAGCGAGGGGTTTATTTCACAACAATGACCCGCTAGCTGTACATTATCCCGCTTATTACATGGCTACTTACTTATGAAAGCAACAATTTTACACAAAAACAGTCCTCCAGAGTCTGACATCAGAACTGCGCCTGTAGCAACGGTCTGCTATAAAGAAATAACAGACCGTAGAACACTGTGATTGACCAATCAGAATTGAGTATTCAACCAAGCCGTGTAATAAAATAATTTAATGTAGGATTTTTCTTGTGTAGGGATGTAACGGTGAGGAAATTTTCCCACCGGTTAACAAACTTGTGACAACACCGGTGTTACCGATTACACTGAACATTTTTTGAAGAAAGATGACGGTCAATGTGTGTGGCGCGCTTACTTTGATCTTTACCGTCGGGTGTTTATGTGTCTGGCCTTTCCGGTAGAGCTTTTGCTGAGGGGCTGCAGGCTGTGACCGTTCTGTCCTCCTCGCGG
>CAKALG010017957.1:0-10597 GCA_916700815.1 Helicolenus hilgendorfi | reverse complement strand
GGTGAGTCGGGCCACGGTGCACATCCGCCTCGTAGATATAAACGACAACGTTCCGGTGCTGCAGAACTTTGAGATCATCTTCAACAACTACATCACCAACAAGTCCAACAGTTTCCCGTCAGGAATTATAGGAAAGGTACCGGCTCATGACCCGGATGTGTCGGATAAGCTGCGGTACAAGTTTGAGTCTGGGAATGAGCTCAGTCTGCTGCTGTTGAACGAGGACACTGGGGATCTGAGGTTGAGCAGGGACCTGGACAACGACAGAGCCCTGGAAGCACCCATGACCATCTCCGTCACAGGTAAGAAAAATGTCCTTATTTTCAAGCTGTGTTTTTTCCCCGTGAGAAAACTTTCGCTTTTTCATGTCAGTTACATGAAAGGTGATTAAATTTGAGTCACCACATGTGATGCATCATCACACTGCAGAGTCAATATCTGTTGAATAGAGACCGACGGCAGGTTTCGGCTGTGCTGTTGGCTGTATGTTCAGCGAGTGTTTGCTGCAGGCTCTATGCAGGATCCGGTTGTGCTGCTTTTGGATGATAAATGCATTGTGTGCAAGTGGTTGGTTGAGGTAATAAAAAAGGTGCTACGAGCAGGGCACCCTGATAACCGAGCCGCTTTGTTGCTGCAGATACGTGGGCTTCTGTCACACGTGCATATACAGTAGTGCAGGCATATGCACACACACATGGTTTCCCTCTCTTAGAGCATATAGAGACCGCACTCTTTTGAAGTGGCTGCAGGTTTTTTGGCCTCGTGTAGGTGCGCTGCGGGGAGCTTTATGAACATCTTGTTGCAAGATGTCTCCCAGGATTTCACCAGAATAACTTCCCTCGCTTTGCATTACAAGTTTCTCACACATATCTTGATTTTTAACTAAACAGGAAGTTTTTGGGGGTTACTTTCTATCACATGGGTTTGGATCTCATGGCTCGTGTGTTCATATTACAAGGTCGTGCAGGAAGAACTTGCCTTAAGTTGCTTTTTTTTCCCCCCACTACAGAAGCAGACTTTGTTCTTTCAAGTTAAAGATTAGACAAAAGCAAACACTGGACATTCACACCTGAACTGGCAGGGTGACTAACTGCTACAGTACAGGGAAGCACACACACACATACACTTTGCAAGAAACCACATCACACATTAATCAGGCAGTTGAACAGGAATGATAAATCTAATACCCTGACAGAATAACTACCCCTGTCACCTATTGACAGCTGGTTGCTCAACCTTCTCTTATTCGTTCCTCTTATACTCTCCATCTCGCTCTGTTGATCTCCTTAAAGTACATTAAGCCCCGAAATGGGCAAACAGCCCAACACGGCTAGATCTCTTCAGCTCGCCCTCTCCCTGTGTCATTCTATCATCTCTCCATGCTGAGGAATGCCAGCATATCACACATACTGAAGGAATACAAATGAGCTGCTATGGACCAGGCTGCACCGGGGCAAGCCCACATTCCCAGTCCATCAGACTAATCACGTTTGTGGTTATTTTAACTGTTCATTCATTTTGACAGCTAGAAATAATTCTCAGCTTGTCAACTTGAATATCTTTCTCTGATCATTTCATTTCAGGGGCATTTCCCCCTCTTTTGGGCAGTGACGTAGACATTGATAGGATAATATAGTCGCTCCTTAGCTGGAGTTAAACCTGCATTGTCATACAATCAGGCAGATGTCTCACCTTTTTTCCTGTAACAGTGTTTCTCCTAAAGGACTCGTGCCCTGTCTTTGTCTCGGAACAAAAGGCCGACTGTCCTTTTCTAAATGCTTTTTATTGCCCTTATAGACGACCTGCGGAGCGTCTGAGGAGGCAGCGACTGACCACAATAGTTCCTCATTCACTGCTGCTGCATTCATGTTTGTCAATAACAGCTGACAGCTCTCGCCGTATCCCTGACAACGGTGACCTCATCATGATAGTCCCAAAGGGGATTGGACCTCTTCATTAATTGTACCCATGCGCACACACACACAAATATAAGTAAGCATGTGCTCATGCACAATTAAACAGATGCACTCTGCTATTCCAAACACTCCCCCCTTTTTCTGGAGGCTCACACTGATGTCAAGTGTTAGGTAACCATTACCGCTGATGCTTTGACCTTTCAACCCCGGGCTCTTGGGAGCGGAAGGCCTGAGGGGGATTGTTGAGCTAATAGCGCTTTAACAAGAGAGACAAGACTCTGATTGTGTCTCTCTTGAATTCAGTCTTTCTCTCGCTCCAGTGGTTTCCCATATTCTCGTTTTGGAGTTTTATTTCATGGTTATTGTTGTGACCTTTTCTCCGTCACTGGCTGATGTAGAGGTTTTCACGGGCCCGAGGCATGAGTTGGACCGGGTCCAAATTATACTCAGTCTAGGGTCTGGTTATGTGTTTTATTCCCGAGTGGATCCGAGTTAATAGCTCATTAAGTCTGCTCACCTCAGCATTGACATCCTCTCACCATGATTGATGACGTTGATCAGAGTGCATTCGTTCTGCTTAACCCTGATTATTATTCCTGATCAATTGAGCAAAAGACTGTTGATGTATCACAGTGAGCATTGATTTGTCGTTGCTGTGGAAGACAGAAGTGCACAGGTGCTTTTATTTTGGCGATCAAGAGGCCTGAGAATGTTTTTTTTTTTTTTTTGCTGAAACCCAAGTATTCCCTGATAACTCTCCCGAGATAAACTCTGCTTTACACGCTCTGCTAGCCACAACACTATCTGCTCTCGTTCCCTCTCCCTCCTGTACTTGTGTGTGGTAGCTCTGTGGTCTGATAGCTAAAGGCATTCTCATTGTTAGAGCTCTTATCTTAGCTTGTTAAATTTCACTTAAAACCTTTGGGGTCTTCGCTCTGTTTTCTAAAAGACGAGTACCCGTCTGACCGTCACAAAGTATTTCAGCGTAGAGCACCTTTATGTATTTTCTTCAACAGGTGTAAACGTTCGCTGAGCCCTCTCCAGTCAGTGACAGTGATTTCTAATGAATCAAAGCCCGCAGTGGTATACAAGTTCCCCAATTTGTTACCGTAGTTACTGCACAATTAGACTCTCAAACCAGCTGGTTGATTGCCAGAACTGACAGTCAGACCCGCCACCTAATGCCAAGATTTACCCGCGTTTGGCTCGGCTTGTGTTGTTAACATGCCACCCATCTAGATCGTTCTGTTTATTCGACCATGTAGCCACAACATTCTTTTACGAGCTCCAACCAAAACGCTGCTTCCTTCCTGATATGCAAAGAGGCATCGCCTAATGTGCGTTGGAGTTTCCAGGAAACATTTACCTGATAGGTGGGGTCCCCAGCAGCAAAAGTTAAAGCTTGCACCAACTGGCTATAGGTGGAGTCGTGTTATATCATTCGGTGATGTAGCATAGCAGATTGTTACTTAAACGATTTAGGAATGATTGATGCTAAATCGTCTTTTTTTCTTTTTTCCACCGTGGCTCTGATCTTTCTCCTTACCCTCGGTGAGCAGGACGGCGTGCCGCTACACGCCTCCTCCTCCTCCCTGCCCTCCCCCCTCTTTTACCCCATGGGGCTTTTGCTGAGCTTCCATGCCTTTTGGTTTGGCTCTTAATCCCGTTCGAGGAGTTGCATAGCTCAGCTTTTTAACATTTCTGTTCTCGTCCGACGCCCACCCCCTCACCCTCCCTTTAACACTTTCTCTGCTTTCTCTCAACACACATAATTAGATTTTCTACTGTGACACAAGAGCTTTAGCTTTGTGCTTATTTTAAAACCCAGGCCAAGATAGAACACAATCTGCAGATGTACTCGCTGACCTTCCACTTAAAGACATTCCTGTGAAAACCCCTGTATTTATAAGGAGATAAGTGTTATTGCCTCTTCATTATGAGGCAGGGTTACTCTTGTGCAATGCACTGTGTAGTATTTGGCGTGATGCGTTGTTCTCCGTATGAATTCTGTGGCTTATCTTTCAATCTCTCTCGCCACATCATCCAGTAATCTTCCTCTCTTCTGCCTCCATCCTGTCCTTGGCATTCTTTTGGTTTCAAACTATTACTTGGCCGTGAAACATTGCATCACGGAGGAAATATTGGGAAAGACTAATTACTCTGTGTGTGAGTCAAGGGACAAACATCCTCCTGTCAGACTTCCATTCCCTTTTCCCAGGTAACCGTTGTGTGTCTGATGTCCCGACAAGAGAAATGTGAGTCCTCACTTGAGCGCAGGTGTGGCAGTGATGCACAGACAGTACACGTGACCTCTGACCTGAGAGATCAAAGCAGGACATGGGCTTTTACATGCGCACTCAGCGGTGAGAAATGACCCTGTGCTACTTCTACACAACACTTGTGACCTCACAACCTGATGGATGGGGCAGAGAGACAGAGAGAGAGAGAGAGAGAGAGAGAGGGAGTTAAAGCAATAAGGAGTGCATGTGTGGAAGAGAGATGTCTATGTGGCTCTGAGTGGATGTCAATATTCCTCCATTGCTGAAGTCCATATCAACAGAGGAAATAGCGGTGGCAAAAAAATATATTTTTGTACTATTTTGAAATTATTTTTTTTTAAGCCAGAATCAATAAATTTGCTTAATTTGAGTCTATGCGGAAGTAGAAGGAAGTTGCCGCTTTTATTGTTGTAGTCTGAGTAACGTGACGTCATATCAGTTCCGTATCCGTCAACCAAAACAAACCGCCGCGAGCCGAGACAAGAAAGCAGAAAACGACCTGCACCCTCACATTTTAAATCCAAAGTGGTAAACACTACACATCCAGTAAAGTACGGAAACACTTTGGGTTTCACACATTTCCAGGAAAAGCAGAGCTAGACATCACGGCTAAAGCTGCATGCTAACTCTGTCATTGACAGGAAACGTTATCGTACTGCGGTAACGTGCGGTCAAGCCGGCCGTCACTCTCATCTCCGTGGTCAAATCGGCCGACGCTACAACTGTAGAGCACCCATATACTGACAGTTATGTTAAATGCATGAGCTGACCATGGATGTATAAAGAGAACGGAGCTGACGAGAGAGCTAGAGACGGACTTGGCGTAGTTAGCGGAAAGGGAACTGTATATACAAAATACGGAAATGGAAATAAGACTTGATTAGATTATATTCACCAGTAGTGTCCCTTATAAATGAAAAAGAAAATACCACTAATTTGTGAGGGAAATGTCTTTACACTTTGATTTTTTTGGGTTGCTTTCGAAAAAATTGAATAGAAAATTCCTGAAAATTCCTGATATATTTGACTTCAGGACATCTCTGACTACATACATGCTGAAAATCAAACATTTTTAATGTATTAATTTAGATATTTTCCAAAGTAAAAGTCCCTAGAAGTGTATGATGAACTTCTTTCCATGGTCTAGTGTTAAAATAAATCATAATATCGAATCGCAATACTTAAAAATCACAATACATCACAGAGGAAAAGTGGAAAAACTACAACCACGTAGTCGTTTCAAGTCGCTGTAGTCTGCATGGATGGAGTCAGTCCTGTCTGCAGCAGCTCATATGTTTCCCTGCAGTATGTGTGTGTGAGATATGCTGCCATTCCCAGGCTTGGCACTCTCAGTAACTGATATTAGGAGATCCCATTCATTCCTAAGATATCACACACTCCTGCCTCTACACCGAGCCCCTCACCACATTCCCCTCTGTGTCCTCCCTCCTCGTCCTCCTCCTCTTATCTCCCTGTTCTTTCCTCTCACCTTTCTGACTTATTGTCTTCCCTCATGTCTTCTTTGTCTCTCTGTACTTCTTCTAAAGAATGCACCCATATGTGCCGCCTGGAGAGTGTTGCCGTCACGCCGCGTGGTTGTTTGTTGAAGCTAAATCTGTCCTGAGTGGTTACAGAAACTTATTAGATTACTGTTCCTTCTCGCTTTCTCTATCTGTCCACATGCCTCTCTAGTCAGTCTACCCCTATATATTTGCATGCATATCGCATATGTGTGTGTTTTTTAGTCATGCAAGCAGCAACTTCACGGTGCCTCTCTTGTCCTGAGGCGGCGTAGAGTAGAAGACGTAGCATGTGCAGGTGTAACAACTGTGCTCTCGTCTCCATGTCTCTGTTTGTGTGTTCAATGAGCGAGAAAGGAATCACATTCATGCTTAATCTTGTACATCCACCGTGGGCTTTAATGTTTGGGTATCTGTGTGTGTGTGTGCCTCCAGGCTGGAGACTAGAGTTTGAAGTGTAAATACCAGGGGATCAGGACTGGTCACTGTTCGACTCCACTGATGTCTGAACACTCAATTACAGGCTAAAGAGAGAGAGAGAGAGAGAGAGAGAGAGAGGAGGGACGTTTGAGGATCCAAGGCTGTCTGCTGATGCCGATTATGGGATAGGTTGGGTGCAAACTGCTCCCTTTACCTCGTGGGAAAATAAATGACTTTGTTAGACTTGAAAGATGCTCGAAGAAGTTTAATTTTTGATTCTTTATACTCGGAACAGATGGGCAGTTTAACACTCCTATTGCTGTTTGTCCACCTTACGCTACTTGAGCTATTTCTTTCTTCCCACACTCATAATCCATGTGCTACTTTCCCAAGATCTGTGTTTTGTTTCCTGCAGGAAATCTCTCTCTAAGCATTGCGCTTGTTTCTGTAGCTGGCTGGAAAGAGAGCTAGAAAGTGTGTGTGCTTGTTGGGGTTGTTTGTATGCAAACACCTATGTTTCTGGTTGAGCAAGGTAAAGGCGGAGGGTTTTTCCTTGTGATGTGTGATTATACATGGAGTTTTTACATTAAATTTGAGTTATAAATGTGTTTTTAATGTGAGTATATTGTGTAATGTTTAATGATATAAGCATTCATCTGGTTTGACACACAGATGACACTCCCCCCTCTCTGTCACACACACACAGGCAGGGTTATCTCTCGTTTACATGCTGCAGGACGGTGCTTTCACCTCCACCGCTCAAACTCCAACAGGTTTTTTTGGGTGGTGGAGGTGGAGGGGGTCGTATTTGATCGTAACCCGACACACCTCCCTCAGTCCCTTTTCCTTTTCATTCTCTCTCTCACTCAGACGACACAGTACTCCTCTTTGTCTCTCTCTCTCGCCGAGGAGGAGGAGGAGGTATAGGGAAGAGCATCGCGGCTCGCCGGCGGCTCACGAGTGTGACATTACATGCGTCATGACGTGCGATGACCAGCTGCAGGAATGTTAAGTGGTGGTGGGGAGGAGGGGGCTAAGGGTGTATATATACAGTATCTAGCCAGGGTGAGTGACATGTGTGACAGTGACGGAGAAGGAGGCAAAAGAAGAGGAGAAAGAGAAGATGATAGGGGGAGCGTCCCTCCACTGGTTGTCTACTGGGCGGCTTATATCTCACCATCATCTTATCTTATATTTTAGGAACCGACGGTGAAGTCTAAAGATGCATTCGCAGAGTAACAATAACAAAAGACGTCATCATTATGTACCTCTTATTTCTGTTTCTAAGCTTTTGGCTTCGACACTCAGCCCTGCCGAGCTTCTCCCGTGCCAAGTTTACGGCAACAGTCTCATGTGAATGACATGACATTCACTGGTTGTCACACAACGTGGACAAATTTAGATACGAGCATTCAAAATACCAGTCATGTGTACGTTGCACGCCATGAGGTCAGATTATTCACTGATATACCGTATCTCTACCTATGTGGTTCACGTGGGAACTAAAGTCATGTGACTCCATTCAAACTGTGTTGACACATGGTTTCACAGAATCAGTTTTAAAGTCGTTCTGGTTACTTACAGACTTTCACTCTGCATTATTAACTCTTAGAAACCAGACTTTACCCCGAGGTGTCCAGGCTGTTCTTCAGTCTAGACTGAAGGCCGGAAGAAGTTTATCATCAGGGTCTCTACGATGATACCTTAGGAGCTGAGGCCAGTTAACTCAGTGCAGTCTCGTAAAACTGTTCTTAAAAAAACACAATTAGGAACATCAGAGACTTAAAAACACCATTTGATCCATGGTGGAATGAAATCAGTCGCTATTTATGATGTTAAGCCAAACTTGTATCTTAAATTTCGCAGTAATGATCTGAAAAGTTAAAGGTCTTTGTACGGATTAAACAAAAAAAGAGCCAGGCTAGTTGTTTCCAGTCTTTATGCTAAGCTAAGCTAAGCTAAGCTAGTTTAGCATAAAGCTGGCTGCACCTTCATATTTGGCGTACAAATATGAGATTGGTGTTCTCATCTAACTCTCTGCAAGAACGTCGATCCATTCCTTTGAGACTGACCAACACATTTAAGCTAAAATTAGCTTTTATTTGAGTGTGTATCTAAATCTTTTTGGCAAAACTGACCGTCAGACATTTTTGTTATTGGCTGTTTAATCTATTTTTGAGAGATCTCAGGAAGTTGGGACAAAGCAAGTGAAAAACGTAAACTTCCTCCCCATTACAACACGACTTCGTCCAGATACTTTACCGTTTACCGTGTACTCTTAATCCTGTACTATGTCATTACTTCTGCCACGCACTGTAACTCCATATCCAAGCCAAACCCTTGCTCCCTGTGTAATAGTCCTAAATGTAATGCATTGGCCTACGATCCTCACAGCTATTAAGACTTGGCATTGGCACTGACAATGCAGGTATTAGGATGAAATGTCAAACGGATTAAATGGATTGAGTTCACCGGCACAAACAGAATATCCATTCAACGTTAAAGTCCCGTTGCTTAATCCAGAGCCAAACAAGAAAAGGGTGCTCTTCTGCAGAAATCCCATCCATGAACATCAGTTTTGATTAAAAAAATGGCACTTTATGATCGTGAAAATAGATGAAAGTAGACGAGGGAAGCTTCTTGAGTTTGGATGGAAACACTTCTATCAACACGTTTACATCTCATAGTTGTCCTTCCTGAAGAACTCCTTGATTGGGTTTTTAACGCCGACCCTCTACGAGTGTTGTCTTTGGACTCCACAGAAAGACTTCATGTCAGATTGTGTTCACAGAGGTGTCAGTTTTAGTCATTCCCCCCTTCAGCGACAGCCGGAGAAGGAGCCGGTGACAGGTGTAATCTTGACAGTTAATAGCTTGTGTGTGGGGGAACTTGTTGATGCACGCTTGCCTCTCAAATTGTGTCCCTTTGTGTCGACTTTTCAGAAACGTTATATTTTCGATTTAAAGTCGCTATCATGCGTAGATTACAGGCGGTGTTGATGCATCTATAGTTTCTCTTCCTGCTCAGATGTAATACTGAAGTGGCTGGCAGCATGATAGACGGCCATGCTAGCAGGCAAAGCCTTTGATTACACACAGAGTTGTTCTCCTGCCTGAGGACTGGGCAGAGCTCACCTCTCCTCACCTGGTAAATTGCTGTGTATTCTCCAGATTTTTAGGGTGAGGCTAATTTTAGTGTACAGTTTAGCCACACTACCTATTGTCCACCACTTTGGTACAGACTGAAATATCCCAGCAACTATTGGATGGATTGAATACTTTGGTTTATGACCAGATACCTGCAAAATTAATGACATATTTGTCGCTTTGTCTTTAGTGCTAATTAGCCGATTTTAGCATGCTAACAAACGGAACTAAAGGCCTTTTTTGGTTTGATTAATTTGCATGTTAATATATTTTTATGAACTGTTGTTTTCGGAAAACAAAGTCGATTTTTATGAGCTTTCGAACCGCGAATAAAGGCATCAACCAATCACGTTGTGTGGTTGAGTTACGCCTATATTTATGAAACAAGAATACGGAGGCTCCGTAGTCCAAAACCAAGACGGCAAATTGTATTACGCCTTTCAACCGTGACAGAGGCAGCGCAGACCAGATCCACTCCTTCCATCCTTAACCTTTCAAAATAAAAGCCTTAAACATATAATATTCACAGAGGCGAGTATTTCGCATTTTCGTACCGTTTAGTCGTCACACCCCCGGTGTGTAAAGGCCTTAAGAAGGTGAACTTTGGAAACACACCTGCTAAACATCAGCATGTTACTATTGTCGTTGTGAGCATGTTAGCATTTAGCTTGGAGCAAGTACAGCCTCACTAAGTTTCTAGCATGACCGCAGAGTCTTTTTAGGTATACACAGCAATTTATTTGCAGAATGTATTCTACTTGTCTACTGTTTGTGACTCTGTTGATCCCTGGGAGGATACATTTTTTTCCCCAAGTACAGGAGGTTTTAATGTCTCGCTCAGGGGCACTTCGGTGGCCTGGATGTTTACATGTCAAGAGGGGATCTGAACCCTGACTGAGAGGAAGATTTGGGAATAACCTTAACCCTTTTTTTCACAATGTGTCAGTCACAACCGCTGTCATCGTGGGTGTCACCTTGCAACCTCATGACAGCTTCTGTTCTGCTCTGACAGCACCTTTCTCTTGTCAGCTTGAAGGGAGAATATATGTGTGCACACTTGCATAATATGCATTGACACACACACGTAAGAGCACTCTGAGCATCGCAGAGCAAAGCCTGCACCACACCCTGGGTCACACTTGGCTCCTACAGGCGGAGCGGCTTAGGCCTCTGTAAGCATTTCAAAGGAGCAGACTAAGGCGTGCGGATTGAAGCTTTGTATGTTTCCTCCGGCACCTCCAGGCCTCGTCTTTTAACAGAGAGGGAGAGACGGATACGTGGATGTAGACAGAGGGAGCTCCGAGGTGTATTGGGTT
>CAKALG010017953.1:0-10848 GCA_916700815.1 Helicolenus hilgendorfi | reverse complement strand
GGTGCCGTTGTCACGTTGAGTCTGAAAAGGACCTTCGGTGAGTGAGAAATGGAGAGAACTAAGAGAAAGACATACTCAAGCAGGAGCAAAAAATGAATGAATGAATGAATGGGTAGTTATTCAGTTTTCTTTCCTGCGAGTTAAAGGTAAAAATTAAAAGTTAAACATAAAAATGCTGTTGCAGTGTGATTATTATTGTGATATTTTCATTGTTTTAAAGTCACCAGAATGCAGGAAACAAAGTCTCTGAAACTCAAATTTCTCTGTGGATGACATCCCGCTATGGTTTTGAAATCCTCACTACTTTTGTGGTCTCAAGGTTGGCAAGTACGACCAGGAGACGAGACATTACACATTTTTTAGTGATGTTTGTGACATGTTTTCCGTACTTCTGTTACGTTGTTTCCGTACTCCTTTTAAACCCCAACCATGATGTTTTTCCTAAACCTAACTAAGTTGTTTTGATGCCTAAACTTAACTGTGGCCGTTACTGTAGTTTTATTGTGTGGCGTACAAATGACGTTCTCATGACACGCAGAATGTCCTTGTAATGTCGTGCTGTTTTACGCCTTCCCATGAGATCGGTTTGGATTCACAGTGTTGAGGAAGAAGCCAGTGTACGTGTGCATTCCACATAAAGACGGCATTGTTGCCGTTCTTTAGTCCTTCTTAAGTTGCTCTTCTTCTGTTGCAATTCTCAAAGTTGCCATTCAACTTGTGTATGCTGCCCCCGGTGGTCGACAAAAAGGTCATTTTGAATAACATGATGACTTATTTCCCAGAAACTTATGACCAGATTTAGAGTGGTGATTCTTTGTGGAGAAATTCAGTTTTACAGATCTGTTGATTAAATCAGCTAATCGGTTAGTCGACTAAGAATTTCTTTGGTCGAGGTCGGCCCTACTCCATCGAGTCCAGTCAACATCAGCAGCAGGAGGACCGGTAATATGAATCAGACAAGCTGACCTTGAGAGACAGGCAGTGAGAGACATGAGGAGAGAGAAGGGATGGAGAGAGAGAGAGAGGTGGCAGGATAGAGGAAGAAAAAAATTCAATCATGCGGCTCAGCCATTGAAAGAAATCATACCGGACTAGAACTGGTTTGGGCCTGAATCGCTGGGCTCCCTGCTAGCTCTGTGTACACTGAGGTTAAATAATCACTGTCTAAGCATTTTATCTTGGCTAATAGCATTGTTTACTGCCAGGTGCCAGCAGCATAATAAGCAGGAGGCAGGGGGGGGAGAGGCTTTTCTTCACACCGATGCATCACCGCTGAATATGTTGAGCTTGAAGCGTAAAACTAGGAGGTCAAACTGTGTCACTTGGCTCATGCAACCTACAGCTGATGTCTACATATGTCAGTCAACAAACCCTGCGTGGTCGATTATAATGACTTTCTAAAGGATTTCTAGAGGATCAAATTGAATTGACAAATAAATGAGATTCAAACAATCACACAACAGAGTATGGTCAATTGTGCATTTAAAAATGTTGCACACGTACGTTGTTCCTACAGAGACTACTAATGCATGGTCATGGAGTGTTACAGGGCGCGCCTTTTTCTGCTTTGGCAATGCAGTTTCTTTCGACATCTTGTCTTCGTCCTTTCCTTGAAATATGTCTAGGTATTGCCTTTAAAGTTGCAGGCTATCCTACAACAGTTGACCCGAACTATTCCATATGACTGTTTTCTGATCTGCCACCTCTCTTGGTTCAGGTAGGAGAGGATAATGTTACAATGAACCTGTGTTAACTGTTTCAAGGAGACGGGAACCTCCGGTGTCAAAGTCAAACACTTTGTACACCAGCCTGACCTCCCTCCCCTAAGAGGTTTTTTATGATGCTACAACAACGTCACACCGACAGTGTCATAAATTACACGACATCCAACAAGTTGCTTGTCATGAAAATGCAAACCTATGTCAATTTAAGCACTTGAATAAATGACCTTTTTTTTTTTTCCTGGTGCATCCACAGGTCGGCTGGGTTGTTTGTCACGGCCCACGCTTCCTCCTCTGAAATAACTAGAGAGAAACAAGCATGCAGCACTAGCTGTTGGCTACGGGTGAACTCATAACAGGCTGATATTTATTTGCTTACTTGTGTTAAACGGTTTGCAGCTGTAGGCCAGCTGACAGATTCAATAAGAGAGTGAGCCAAAGGTGAGCTGTGGGAGAAAAAAGGGCTGTAGATTATTGCCTCTTTGGAAGCCGCTCTTATTTAATAACCCACAAAAAAAATAAATCAATATGTGTTTCTTATATGCTCCCTAATGTATCGTGAAATTTGGAAAACAAAATATTAGGTTTAAGGCTCAATTTACATGCCGTGTTATGGAATCTTTCTGAGTGAAGATGAGACATTTATGGATTAGTTGCTGCTAAAAACAGGTGTTTAAAGAAAACCATAGCAAATGAACAAAGCAATAGCAGTGTCCTTTTATTAATTCATATTTATATTACCCCATGAGATGATGACTGTATGCCTGACAGCGGTCTGTTAAATGCCAAGTCGGTTAAGAAATTAATCTTCGAAAATGTAAAAGCCGAAGTTATACTCTAAGTGGGTCCAATAGATGTACGTTTCGTCATCAGAGGGTGTGTGCATAGGCTCTCTTGCGGACGTCCGCCTACCAGCAATTTGTGGTGACCGTGCAGACCTGTCCAGACCTGTGTTTCCACACAGCCACTAAACTACAAGCGGTAGTGATCTACTGCGCATGTGTGGAACGCGTCCTCCAAGCAGACGGAATAACCACATGTCCGTGGTGACTTCAGCTGTCCTTGTACGCAACTGTTTGGGAGTATAACAAAGGTGCGTTTCCACAGGATCCGTCATTTCTACGTGTCTGTGTAAGCAGCCATGCAATGCATTGTGGTAGCACAGCGTTGTGTTTCGAGAGATGGACCGTCATATACTCATTAGTAATCTAATAATATAATAATCATCGTGATATAAAAGAAACTTGGCATGTTGGCTTCGTCCACAGCTCGTCCATTCAAGCGTTTGTCCAAACAGGTGTCTGGTGGCAGTCCATCAAGCATCCAATGCTGATAAGCCTCGTGCCCCCTATGGACCTTAATACAGAGCAGACATGAAGGGGTTTGGTATATAACCTGTTGATGACATCATGAGTTTGGCAGGGGGGGGCGGGGTAGTTCTAGGTAACTACTGCTGTTGTATGAACTGTTTTGTCCCGTGCTGTTTCTATAAGCCAAAGCAACGATAACCTCATTTCCCATGAGCAGTCAGAATCAAACACCTCAGAGGACGGGGGACATGGGGAGCAGTTAGCTAGCAGGTGGCAGCCTCCTCCGGAGAGCCGACGCAGGGCAGGTGAATCCCAGCGAAAGGAATTAACTCGGCTTACATCCTTCCACCGCCACTGGCTCCAATGAAACGGAGCAAGCCTCATCTAATCAAGGCAGCTGAAACCTGAATTCATTATTAAAAGCCCCTCTGAAGTTAGCAGCAGCATTTAAACCACTTTGTACTTCATCATCATCTGGACCGGGATGATAGATGTGCTCGGGAGGGGGAGGGAGAACAGCACAGTAAATGAGAGAAGAGAGGCAGATGGGAGAAATTCTACCTTGGCAGTCATGAAGCAGTTTTCTGAAAAATCTCAAAAATCTATTTTTCACCACCAAAAAACAATCTTCACCAGCGTGGGGGAATGAAGTCACCCCGAACACCTTCACTCACTGAACAAGTACAGTATGCATGTACGGGGGAATTGCTCAGCGTGGGATAATTCGTCAAAGGGCCATCTTCAATTATTTACACTCTCCGCTACATATTGAACATGTTTCTCTTTCGCGTCATTAATATTTCACCACTCTTCCCCCCTGCAACACATTTCATCAGAATGAATCAAAGTGACGTGGAGCTTTTAGTCTCACGGCGTCTTCGCCGAATTAAAACTCCAATCAGGACGGCGTGACCGTGTTTGATGCGTTCGGTTAGTGGTCCGGCTCAGCAGTTTCAACTGCAGGAGAAATCAACGGACTCAAGTTTATTGCAAATAAAAGAAAAAGCCTTGATCTTTGAGGAACGACTCGTGCGATCGGTTATGAGTTATCTTGGCAGTCAAATGGAGTGGAACATGTGAAACATGGGCATTTATCATTTAGATGAATGGGAATGTAAACACTAGGATCGTTCTGATTATTTATATATTATATTATAGTTATACCACAGGATGTCAGAACTGGTTGGAAATTGGAAGAGAAGAAAAAAAAAGTCAATTAGTCATTTAACATTTAGCTCTAAAACCATGGAGTGATTAACCTGTTAGGGGTCCCTATTAGGCTCGCCCTGGTAGTCTGTCTTACCGGTGTTACACGGTGGTCGGGCACACAAAGATTACATTACGTTTACCATCGTTTTGCTTGTTTTACAGAAATGAAACCTGTTTAATTCATTTTGGGGACGAGAGAGAGTTGACAGACAAGACGATGGCGGTAGAATTTGTTGTTGAAGTGAAAAGCAAACGCGCCTATTTGGCGATATTTTGGATCTAAACCCAATGCTATAAGGGAACCATGACGTTAACGAGTGGCGGCTCGGCAGCGAGAGCTGAACCGTAAAAGCCAGACACACAGCCATCCAACGGTAGAGCTCAAAGTAAGTGTGCTACACATATTGACCGTCATCTTTTCTTTGTAAAATGAATGTAACACCGGTGTTGTCACAAGTTTATTAACTAGTGGGTACATTTCTTCATCACCACATCCCTAGTCCCTATTTAACATCATTTATTCAAGAAAGCACACCATTCAAGCACAGAATAAAGTCCAATTAAAGATAAACTAGATTTTAACACAATGCTATAAAACAGGGCTTCAAAATTGGATAATAATACATGATACACCTTGGTTCTGTACTGTCGTGGTGCAAATTGACAAACAAAATTAGCAACAGATGGCTGTGACTTTTTGGGGCCTCTGGGGATCTGGGGCCCCTCCGCTGATTACACAGACTAACAACCTGTCACATTTTGTTCCATTTCTACAATTGTTCTACATTTTTAATGTGATTTAAAGGCTTTATTTAAGACTAAATGACTTGTAAGGTGGCCTTTTCAAGAGACTAATCAATCACTCATTCATTAAATAATCATGGAATCATATATATATATATATATGCAGGCTCACCCCTCTCTAACAGCCACTTTAGAGAGATACAATCCCAGGTGTATGTAGAATATGACACATTTTTATGCAGCACAACACGATATACCCACTACGGACATGGTATGGATTTCTTTGACATATTGCTTCCCTCAAAAGCTGTAATTTCGTCCTAAAAAGCTCCATCAGCTGCAAGGAAGCAATCAGCCTTCAAGGATGGAGCTGATTTCACTTCTCATTTACTCAAGAGGTCACAGCTGGGTCACACACATCGGATACGTATAGACACCCTTAGACACACGCTGCAGTGGACACACCAGTGTGTACTTGTGTGTAAGGATGTGCATGAGCAGCGTGCACTATCACACACACACACACACACACATACATATAAAAACCCCCATAGGGAACTTGTTACTAAGCAGCTCACAGAGAACTAATCCAAGTGCAAAGATTGCGAACTCTACAATCTGTTTTACAACCTAAAACCTGGTTTAAAACCTAAAATCTCTCCCTGTGAGATGATTAGAGCATCATGCACACTGATGCTCTCAGCGTCGGCCAGCGCTGACGGAAGCCAAAGTCAACTTTTGGTTAATTTGGGGGTATTTCCTGTGGTGCGGTAGATGAACTGAAATGTGAATGTAGCTTGTGCTATTTTGGTTTGGCCATATATATATATATATGTGCCCTCATGTGTCACCGTGGAGGTCAGTTTTGTTCAGTCAACACCTTGTTTAGTTGTGGTAATAAGTATAGTTATGTTGCTCTAACCTCTTTTTCAACAACTCCTGTTTCCATGGTCCCTAACAGAGATCATAGCCATCATTTATAGCTGAGAGACATGTCCAACTACGCGTTGAAACCCATCCAAACATAGCTTGGATTCTTCCTGATTGCAGGGAAGGGGGTAGAGGGTATTGGGAATGTCACGGATAACGGCATCCAAAGTGTCAGACAGCGGATCATACATGTCATCAAACCATGAGAGAGAGAAGGCCAGTTTCATAATGTATATAAGGGATGCATAAGGCTCATGAATTGCTGTACCCAACACTTTTTGTTGCTACTGTTGGATCTGGGCATTTTGCTGATATCAGCCCCAAATCACCCCGGCTGATCATAAAGAATAATGTCCTCATAAAGAGTTTTGGCTGAAGCAAAGAACACATTTTTTGCCCAAAGAGTTGAGAAACATTTATTCATATGCTCCAAAACTTGTTTTGCTCAAAACTACGTGTTTGGACAGCAAGCAGTCAGTGTAATAATATACCGTATGCATCATCTGATTCGTTTCTTACTTGGTATTTTTAAAGCCACGAGTGATTCACAGTGAAGTCTGGTGAAAGTGCACGACTCATGTGACTAATACACCATAAATACTAAGAAAAAATATGCCTTCTCTAAACTATACTGCTGTCACAGAAAGCAGCTGTAAGCACCATTTTATTGTTTTAATACACAGTATGTGTGAAGCGTTTCCTCTTAAACACCCTCGAGGGATCCTAAGAGAAAGCGTTCCCTTAAACATGTCACCTTAGCATCATTTAATGAAAAACATCCCGCCACAGACCATCTATCAGAACAACCCTTCAGCAGTCGGGCTGCTTGTAAGCCCATGTAGAGCGTGTGTGACTGATAGGTGGGCTAATGTAATTCTGTTGCTTCCACCGTCATGGCGATGGGCTGTTAATCTGGATTTAGGTTTCAGGGCCACTGTCTGACTGAAACCTAATCCCGCTGAGTGGCTCAGCGCGGAGACAAAGACCTCGGACTGCACCAGAACATCTTCCGGAGCACGGACCTGAAAATCATGATAATAATCTACAATTACAACCCAGAATCAGTTGACTATCTCAGCTCCTATTGTGTTTTTATTGGGACATATACAACAAATACAGTCCCAGTGCCTTCTCATCCAACCTTTGTAGGGATGTACGCATCTGGTCTTTATTTCTAGCAACATAAAAATGGCATATCATCCATGCAATGCGTCTTTTCTGGTGTGTAACAAATCCTATCCATGAATGCTATACACACTTATGAACCTTGAGACAGAAATATTGCCGGTCCTCTTACCCAATTTCTCATTTATTTTTTAATTCCATGCATTACTGCCCATGCCTTGTAATCTTAAGAGGGGTGACGAATAAGGGCACAGATCCGATTTCCAGTTTGTTTGATCCAACTGACATTATCGCCGAGTCATCGTCTGACATTTCGCCCTGCAGTGCAGAGGTCAGCTGTCTCCCTATAATGGTATCATCTCTCCCAGATCTCTGCTTCATTCTGCAGCTTATACAATAGCGTTGGGGGATAGCTTCAGGTTTTGTAAGGTCCAACGGATTTAGAAACGTCAATCATGTTTTCAAAGTGGCATTTGCTAGGAGTGAGACGTCTCTACTTTGATATCTTCCCAGTAGTTGTCAGATCTTGACTTTTTGACAGAGTTAGAATGTCACCACACTACACCAGGGGTTCTGGAGGTAACAGTGACATCCGCTTGCTGCATAGAAATTAGAGCGGACTCGCAGTAGAGCAAGGTTTGGATGGCTTAGAAGAGGCTCGTCCCCTCTTTGTCGATTGGTTGACGAATCAGTCGATTCGGTCTTAGTCGACTACGATTTCTTTAGTCGATGAGCTGTTTTTATGTGGAACAACTTATATCCAAGAAAGTCATGAGCACTTCTCTGGTGATCCAGCCCGTTCTCGTTCTCAGTGCGTCCAACACCGAGGCTTTGTCATGTCCATCTGCGTTCGATACCACCACACAAGGAACCCTTAAGCACTGGTATGAACCGCACTGGTATGAACCGCACCAGGCGTTCCATTAACTACAATGTAAACCCATCCACAGTAACAGTAAATGCTCCGAGAAAGTGGGCTTTGAGTATGGTGAGGTAGTTTAAAGACCAAAAAGACACACAATGGGCAGGTGGGAGGGGAGGCTGATGGGTCCAACAAACACAAGGCTTTGATCCAGGACACCTAGCTGTTCGTGTCCCGTGCATCACGTTACAATCAGCTGTCCACTGTGCAAACGTAGTAGCTTCAAGCCCAACCATGTAGTTCTTTCCTAAACCTAACTAAGTGGTTTTGTTGCCTGAACCTAAAGTGACGCCAAGAAGCGGTATGTGAAGAGTTGGGGTGAGAACGTGTTGGGTAAACGCCAGATTTAAAGTGGTGTGATTCTTTGCGGAGAAACTCAGTTTCACACATCTGTCAATTAAATCAACTAATCAAGTAGTCAACGAAATCGTAAAAGTGTTAATCGACTAAGAATTTCTCAGCCTTAGAAATATTTATAATTCTTTTACAATAGTAATGGAACCACTTGCCAGCTCTATAGACCGGTGAGAACACCAGTGTGGGATAAAATCTATGTCCATTTCTATTTGGTGATCCACAAAGACAGGGACGGCATCAATAAGAGCACACAGATGGCCCACTACACTTAAATTAATAGAATTTTCTCCGTTGCTGAGCACAAGCCAGCACAGGCAATTCAGTAATACTGCATAACACATTCGCTCATAATGGATAGTTATTGTGAAAATGATGGCCTTCTCGAATCAAAGCAGCATGTGGGAGGTAGAATAGAGGGGTGGGAGGGTGAAGGGTGTTTAGGATTATCGAACGACTCGGCTATTCTCCGACGGCAGAACTTTCTCATGCGAGCCGGAGAAGGAGTGACATTTTTCGCTTGGATATCTATCAGCTTAATGGTTTTCGTGAGCATTTGCTGGAGATATTACATTCTTCTTTTTAATGGTTAATTAATAAATGAAAGGATGGTGATGAATGGGCCCCATTTTTCCTCCCAGTAATGAAATGATACACAATTTTCCCTCTATGTTTCTAATTATCAGCGGGAACATTCCCCGGTCTCTGGTGTAATCGGGGGACGTTTTCATTATCACGGACACAAAAGGAAGCAGCCGCACCTTTGCAGTCAAGCAGACGAGCCACAGCAGCTGGAATGGAGTGATTTCGTCTATCAGTGATTTAATATATGGCTGCCATCATGTAATTATACATAATTTGATAAATGGCCACCATCACGTATATTACACATTGCAACAGGCTATATGATGAAAGAAATGGCAACAATACTCAGGTTTAAATGTCATTACAGAGCCATTTAGGTCAGCGCAAATGAATTCATAACATTCAGCAAATGCATATATAATATATAATTAGTCCAGACCTTGACATTAAGTGGTGTAATATCATGGCAACGTGGATATGATTTAAGTTAATGAAAAGATTGACAGTATGTGGGATGCATGTACCACCTGTTTTCACCAAACGTTTGCTCACTTTGCTTTTTTTTCCCCCCAGACATGGGAAAGAGCATGAGGTCACGTAGTTAAAAACATAACCCTCTCCTGTCACTCTGCAACCGTCTGCATGGCCAGGATCAGAGACACCGACATCACAAGCAGAGGGAAGTCCAGCACATAATGTGACACCATTTTGAGAGCAGAGAGATTTATCCTGGAGGAAGCTGTGTGTATACAGTATGTGTGTGTGTGTGTGATGTGTGTGTGTCTGTGTCATTGATCACTGCGAGAAAAAATCCCTGTAGCACCAATCAATAGCATGTGTGCATAGCATGACTTGAGTCAAGGACGGAGACGGTGAAAACAGAAGGAGAAGAGTCGGCATCCATTAACAGATGGGTTAGAACGCTTTTCTTTTCAAGTCGTTCCAGATGCAACAAATAATCCATTCATCTGGGCCTCGGTTAGCTTTTTAGTGTCACGAGACAAACAAAACAACACATCGATTGTCCAACTTTGAAGCTCAGAGGTTATAGCAGGTACACCAAACCACTTAGTGTACATACGAGTGCATCTCCACACTCTTATGTTGTTGTAGCATCCTTCATCGCAGAAATATCCCCTCGGTAATCACATTGCACTGATCAATATATCTGTAAAACAATAACATGACTGATGCTTCATGTGATGCTAACATGACTGACTCAATATATCACCGAATACCATGCAAACATGTTCTGTTTGGAGCCAAAGTTGTGGCCTATACTGTATGTGCCACCATTTTAAACTGTGTTGCTTTAGAGGACGTCAGCATGTGATGCACGGAAGAAAAGGCTGAACACATCCACAACAGAAAGATTGATTATCGAATCCTGCAGTAGTTTCGACATCCTTACCGTACACATCAATGTTATTGATCACTCTGGAGTGTCAAATATGCAATTTCCATGTGCATGCTAATTGCAAGCCAAATGATCTCGAAGACAAAAACTCAACATTGAAGATCAAACATCATTTTTCAAGATAAAGAACCCAATGGACAATCATGTGACACACTTCAGCCAGTAATAAGGTAATAGACCTGGAACGCCCATTGATCTGTTCAACCAAACTAACTCACGACAACTCAATTCAAAGTTCTCAAAGAACAAAGACGTTCTCCGTTGACGCCTCAATCCAGAAAACAAGATCGCTCTTTACATTCTGGATGTGCAAGAAACATGTAGCAAGCCTTTACCGATGCAAGCGACTTACGTGTTTTGCGGTGGCCGTGCGTACGCGTGACCAGCGTGGTGGAGACCGTCTCAGTAGTAGTAGTATGCTCCAGGGTCCACATCTGCGTAGAGTCGTGGAGCACGGTTGGATTGGACGGCGAGGGGCTAGACGTTGCTGATCCAATTATGAAGGTGGTCCGTGGTGCCGCGGTGGTCGTA
>CAKALG010017949.1:0-11542 GCA_916700815.1 Helicolenus hilgendorfi | reverse complement strand
GGCTATGTGAAATTATACAAACACACCATTATAATCCTAAACCTATACCAATAGCCTTTAACTGTATTATAAATACCCTTTCAACCAATCTGATTCTAACAGAAAAACTGCTATTTACATTTTCATTTGTTGGGCGAAACACTCAACATAAAAGTTAAAAAAAAAATGTTTTTGTGTACGGTGTGTCCAAAGAGAAATAAGAAATGAATAAGTTTGGGGAAATAAATAAGGGGTGAAATGCAAAGGGAAAACCATACAAAAATAATATATATATACTTTATATCACACCTTGCTCCACAATCTGCCACAGCAATTGGCGACTTTAGTGTAATCATACCTCTGTGAAAATGTTCCTGTATTTTAAACACTTTGTATTATACCTATTGTAATACCCCATTCCCTTTTATTAATGAGGAAATTATGTAAAGAGTCCCTATCATATTCATGTCATTTTTTTTTTTAATCAAAGACCATATACTATACATCATCACATCACTGTATACACAACAAAAAATATCCAGCATAGAGTAAATAGGCTAGTATAAAAAAGTGGACTTATTATCAATGCAACATATACATTTGACCTATTCCAAAGGCTCCACAAGTGATATGCATTCAGACTATAGTCTAATATACCCAGGGCAGGTCTGTTGGGTGTGTTGGAGGAAGGCAGTGGTGTTACACCAGTGTTGTAAGCAGCAGGAGGGTTCACAGTTCGCCTCCCATGCTAATGGAGAGTTTCTCTAATTTGACATGTTATGGCCTTTTTCACTTTTCATTTAAACCACCTGTTCCCTCTGATTTGTTCATTTTGGTCCACAGACCTTTATTTCTTATTCTGTAAATGGATAAACAACTGACTTCTGAGCTGAGGGATTTTCTCGTTTATTGTGTGCCGAATGTTTGTGTTGTTTGGTTTTGTCTACGTACTTATCTATGCCTAAGTGTTTTGGCAAGTTTGAAACATTTAAGAATGTTATTTTTCAGAGGTAACAGAGATGGCAATATGAATCCATTTTGTTTTGTGTCGTAATTTAGGGTTTTGGCCTAGTGTCTGTGAACCTAGTTGAGCAAGACCTAGGCAGAGCAACCACAGGTTTCCAAACCCCTATTTCTACAGTTTTCACCTCAGTGTTTGTTGATATTTTCCCGACATTTGAAATTCCTATATCTAGTAAAAGCGAAATTGTTTAGTCAATTGACAAAAATGAATCGTTGCCATTTTTTTAAATGATTGATTAAGTTGGTGTTCAAGAAAGTTTCAGAAGGATGTAATGTGCATAGCAAAATGTTTACCTAAAAATGTAAAATGTAAAGGTACTTTACTCTAATGTAGAAATAAAGCTGAATTGTGTGAACATCAGAAATATAAAAATAAAGGAGCCAAGACTTCCATTAATTCAAATATCTAAAGAATTAAAATAGTGAAAATGTCAATATGAAGAAATGTTTACAAAATAATTCAATATTTTAGTGTCTTAACATGGAACATTGAACTAAATATAGCAGTGATCTATTATAGGGGAGAGATAAATGTAAAATATTTTTAGTTCCAAAGTTTCATGGCTTATTTTATAAATTGTGGCACTCGGTATATCAGTGGAAATACTATATAAGTGGAATTGAAAACTTTTTCGCTTTTAAATTGCACTGTTTATGTTGAGCACAAGAGGGCAGCAGACACCACTAAATAGCATGTGATGGCTCACCAGTTCAGCAGATAAAACTAGTTTCATTTAGTCAGTGCTGTGACCATGAAGACATGCTTTCACAATACGTCAGGGGAGGAAAACAACACATTGTGAAACAAAAAGGATTCAAATATGCAAACAAACAAAACCACAGTCGCTGAGGCAAACAGACCACAATGTCAGGAGGCGTCTTGTGCAGTGAGGACGCTCCTGAGCTGGGCTCCCCCACTGTAGCCCACTGCTATGGGGAAAGAGAGTCACACACGCACATGAGCCTGGTTAGCCTGGAGGAAGAAACACACAGTTAAAGCCCATGTGCAAGGCCACAATGACAAGAGCCGCAGGCTGGTACACTGCGCACAAAGGACAATGTTAGCCACAACAGCCAGTTTGTTTGCAGAGTGGTTGCAGGTCAGCTTGGTAGAAAACGTACATTTGACAAAACACATGAGAAAACTAAATGTCACCCTGTCTTTATTCATTTTGTGAGGACAACACAGTGGTAAAGACACAAAGAAATGTGTCCGCCAAAGGCCATCACATTGGCTGTGATGAGGGTGTGATGATATTTGTGGCTTTGCCGGTGTCTGTATGAAAACATGCCCGCTGTAAGACAGAATGTAATGTTTACAGTGAGATCGACAAGTGTTTGTCGTGCACTGAATTTTAGAGGCAGACCTCGTTTGGGTTTACTGAAATATTTACTGATGTTGAGCCTTGTATTTCTGTGTTTTGTGACATATAAAGTCCTTGTAATTTAACCATTGTTCCACTAAAGAAAACAAGCACATCCATTAAAACCTCGATACAGAAATGTCTTGCAAACGTGCAATTTTAATAATAAAGTTGAATCTAGTGGCTATAACTGAAATACATCCCTATGGGCTGCTGTGTGTTGTTTTTTCATTTTCATTGCTCAATTTGAACAAAACCACTTCTCAATCCCCCCTGTAAACCATTGTTTATCGGGGAAGACTGCTGAACATGCATGTTTGCTCAGCAGTCTTGTTTGGCAACACCATGCTTGGCATTCAGACTGTTACACACATTTAGAAATTTAAGGAGCCAAGAAAATTGACAAAGAAAACATTTTTAGAGGAATGTTTTCTTCGGCTGTTTGTGTCATTGTCAAATCTGTGGCTGTTAAACATCGAAATTTATTGAAAATACTGAAA
Organism: Helicolenus hilgendorfi; assembly: GCA_916700815.1. Classification (NCBI taxonomy): domain Eukaryota; kingdom Metazoa; phylum Chordata; class Actinopteri; order Perciformes; family Sebastidae; genus Helicolenus; species Helicolenus hilgendorfi. The sequence continues at coordinate 8,676 of CAKALG010017949.1, read as the reverse complement.
TATAATAAAATATTTGTGGATTAAATGTATAGGTGTTTACTTGACTGAAGTGTACATGCATATTCGAAAGGTACTTTATTAAAAAATACCCATATCCTAGTGCTTATTTGACAGCTACATCATTAAACAGTTCTGAATCTCCCCCTGGTGAGGCCCTTTAAAACCAAACAGGTGAACATTAACACACACTGTATATTTATGGAGCATTGGCTTGCTCGCTCTCATAAATAATTGCTTGTTTGTGTTTTTCAACCCTCAATAAAAATCTTCAGGCTCTATTGGCTGCCTCTATTGTTCAATTTTTGATAACAACAATCAAAACAACATAGCAGCGGGTGAAGATCAATAACCCCACTCCACTCCGCCGCCATCGTGAGCGCGATGAAGAGAATAGCCGGGGTGAAGATGCATTCCAACTCGATCATCAATACGGTTCATGATCTTTGAGAAAAGAAATGTTCCAGGAGCAATGGTTAATAGTGTTATTTTTTTCCCACATCGTCACAATGTCCATTGACAGCCCCAACACACACACACACACACACACACACACACATAAAACACACTCTTGCCCTGCAGCTGTGTGTTGCAGTGTCCCTCTCCTATTAACCAGGTTGCCTTAGAATCAATAGAAAACATAAAGAGGCTTAATCTTTTCAGGTGCTCGGCGCTGATTGCCTATTACACAATAATAACACACCTTGAATCCCATGGAGCATGAGAGGGAGAAACACGGTCGCCTCATCCGCACACATTACACACACACTGCCACAAAGCAGTCACACAGTAAATCTATAGGTTTACAACTGAACAGATGGTGTCAGCGGTGGCGCTGGGCCTTTATGAGGGGTGTTAGCTAACGCGGTGAGAGAAATTCCAGCAGAAACAGTGGGATATCAGGGGATACAGTTTATCGCCTCGTGGAACGAGACACTGCTGGTGTCTCCTTTTGTAGACTACGGTCTCCTGTCTTCTGGTATGCAGCTTTAGCTTATAGAAGTTCCATAGGACTCTTTGCCGTGGCAGAATAACAGCTGCTGCAGTATACAACTCCAAGGGAGGACAACGTTGAATTAGTGGCCTAAGTTCTGGGATATGACGTGGGATAAACACGTCCTCAAAACCGCACATCATCAAAACCACTTGGAGACAGACAAAGCTTTGCATTTCAACAGTCAACATTAATGAGTTTTTTTTTTTTATTTTCCACATCCACTGATGTCCTGTTGTAAGTCATTGGGTGTAGGGGCTGTCAGAGTCGCATCCAGAAAAGCCCCACTGAATTCCAGTGCTGTGGATGACTGGAGTCTGGTTGTTGACACTGGCTGTGTTTCTATAAACTGAGCCAGCAGGACAGGTGGAGGATCTGGGAGTCAGGCAAGTCCAGGACTGGAACCAGGGCCACGGACGGACTGGACTCTCCTAGAGAGCTTCTCAAACTTTCCTCAAGTCCTGGCAGGTAGAGGTGGGGAGGGAGATGAGGGCAAAAAAAAGAGGGAGGTGTTAGTCTCATGAGAAATTAAGCTGGAGTTGGACATTAGGTTCTCATATAGCTGCCCCACTGGGGCCGTCCCAGGACAGAGGCTGCACTTAACCCTTCGACCAGGGAACACAGGCCTATTTACAAATTATTGGCATTCTTAAATCCTTGGCAGATTGTAGCCCCCCGAATCCGACTCCCTGCAGTGCAGACATATGGTCAGCAAAGACTGAACTCTAAGCTACCCCTCCCTAACACGCACACACAGCCATATACAACCAAACACATACACATGCCATGCCCTTTTGGACAATTGAGCAGCTTGTTTGGGGGGGGGGGTCTAGTGCAATGGATCCTCTGCTCCTGTTGTGTTGGGATGTCAGGAAGCTGTGTTGGGACTAGCTCTCAGTTTTACTGGAGCTGAGAGATGTTGTTAGTGTGTGTGCGCGTATGGCCGGACTACAGACGGGCAGTGGACATGTGAGAATTCGTTGAGCGTCTCAGAGCCTGGTCTTGATGACAGCCTGTCTATTTAGCAGCGGCCCGCTGGGATGTTGTCCATTCCCTCCTCAGCTCCGTGCTCTAATTGGTCACAAGTGTTCCTGTCTCATGGTTGACTGTCCTGGCTTATGATTTAAAAGTATGCTGGATGGGACTTGGGTGTGGTCACTGTGGTCTGGCATGGACATAATAGGGAAAGTATGTCAGTTTTGTACCATCACTATTACAAATCATATTTTTTCCATTCACAACATCTGTCTAATGTGTCAAAATGGAATTCCTGACCACTTATCTTGAGTCTCAGTGGACAAACACAAACTAATGCCCTTTTAATAACCTCTACTATCACTGCAGTACCACTATGTGACATTTATGTGAACTTGTGGAGAGAGAAATCAGGACAGAGAGGTTACGAGAGCAGTTCAGCACTATTTAATAAGCCTCATTCTCTTTCATTTGAAGCACACGCAGCATGCCAAACATGCTTACAAAGAGCCCACACACCCTAATTATCTAATATGCACTACAGCTTAAAATACCCCCACTGAACACAGGGCTTTTTTGGAGGGCATTAAAAGCCTAAATATGTGTTATCAGAGCATGTGGTGCACCCTGGGAAGCAGGATCCTCTGGAGATGGCTAGGTGACAACTGAACGAGCTAGGGAGATCACAGACAGGCATGGTTTTATTAAGAGAAGAAACGCACCCTTTATCACACCTTGCGCACTAAGCCTGTTTTATGTCGAGATGTTTTAATCTTCGTACTAACAGATAGGAAATAATTATGCATGAATGGGAGACATGAGGGGGGGTGAAGGTGAATTGAGTGACCAGGCAATTTTGTGTTCTTTTGTCTTTGTGAGTGAAAAGCGAGGAAAGACCGCTTTTCTCCAATCCCTTTAAATGCTTCTGTAAAATCACATGAAATCCAAACACTTCCCGTCTCGCACACCCAGTCCCCATCCCCTGGTCTTTCAGCCCCCCTTTGGGCTACACGGGGAGCCTCATTGAGAGGCCCAGTGGACAGAGGCTAGAAGATTCAAAAAGCCATCACATTAGCAATGGGATGGAACTAAACCATCTACCCAAGAGGACCGGCCATTATTCTGCTCCACGGCGAACACACAGGGAGCTGAAAAGGCTGCTGTTAAATCTCTGTGTTTTCAAAACCAAACCATTACTGATGCCCACAACACCCTTTTATGCTAAACATCAGAAGCCATTTTTTGTTCAAACTGATTAATATATAAATATTGTAAGGCTAAGTGAATAGAAGGAGGGGCGAAAGTGAAGGCAGTGGTGAAAAGGAGAGAAAAAGGGGGTTCCTGAATGGAATGGTTGATGCCTGCTGGGCTTATGGGGCTTTTAAGCAGTGGCCAAGGCCCAGAGCCAGTGGTTTTTAGTTGTGCTACACTGACTTCCAAACTGGTCAAATTAACCGGTAAACGAGGAGGTAATTAGCAAGTGTTGGCTCATGAAAATTGTTCATTTAGTCCAAGAAAAATGAACAAAGCGGATGAGGGGCTGGGCGTGTGCACTAGAGCCATGGAGAAACAGAAAACTTCCGCACCAAAGCAGCTACAATCAATAATTTGATATCGACACCAAATCACACGCCTACTTGTATGTGAGAGGGGTCGCTCATAGTGATGAGTCAACAGAGAAATATCACCCGACTCTGTTGTTCCCCTCAGCTTTACAGCGTTATGTAGTGTCTTTTAGCACATTTTTTTTTCAACTTTTGGAACGCTGCAGCGCGCATGTCATGTGATGAGGAACAACCAATTACAGCCAGCAGATATCTTTGCTTTCTTCCGTAAATATCAGTCTCTGGTAAATATATCGAGGAGAAGTTAATAATTTTAGTTCAGGGCTACCCAGAGCTTTACGATCTGTGCCGCAGTCGATTTTAATTGCTTCACCCTTTCCGTCCAATAACGTCAAGATTTGGTTGCTTGGTAACGGCAGGCGTGATAGCAGTGCAACCTCCGAAGCACCTTGGCTGGCGTTTTCCACGCATTTATAGACGCGGCATGTGAACGGCCCCTTACAGCGAGTAAGCAAGACGTAAACATTGTGGAGCATTTGGTTGCTAACTAGCCAGATATTTTCCTCAGGAGTTGGTGGAGACCAAAACAGACCTAAAAGGAGAATGACTATTAAACTGACATTCATCATGTGGAAGTTCACCATTTTAAAAAGGTGAAAACATGTCAAAGTTTTGTTCACAGTACAGCTACCCCCAAGTGGCCAAAAAACAGTTATTGCAGGTTTAAGTATTGAAGGTACCCTTTTTTGTTTTGAATATTTAGAAGAAAGAAAAACGTAATCGATTTCGATACTTGCGGTGTAAAATAATGGAATTCTGTAATCACAAGACCTTATTACGTCCTTCTCTAAAAGTTGAGGTTTTACTTGAGTTGTGGGGGCCTATCGTCGAGAGAACCTTTCTATCGTAAGTAACAAGTTGAGACAAGATGTTTAAAGGTTTCATTTGGAGCATATGTCATGTCTATCAGCTGTGAATCCTAACACAAGTAACCCAAGGGGTGGGGGGGAAGCAGTCACATTTTGCTGCAGTGTTGTTGTCTGTCTGCTCGCTGACAGCAGCCGTTCTGAGGCTGTGACTGCTAGCGCCAGAGGTGTTACTTTTCCTCCTTTGACTTTTTGGATTCATCACCCGATGAGCATCGGCTGTGACCCATAAAAACGCCCATGGGTGAGCTTCCAGGGCTCGACTGTGCGTGCGGGGTAAGGTAACAGATTCTAGCTCAATGATGAGTCAGTAAATGGTTTTAGGGGAGCAGTCTGTGCGGTCCACAATCAAAGAAACATACATTTCAAGGGTGAAGATTGAGGTTGATTTTGCTCTGGTAAACCAATGACCCAGCAACACAGTTAATGATTTTCTATAAAGAAAAACTTTCTATAGAGAAGCTTCAATGGCAAATGTTGTTTTCAATTGTCCTAAAATATATACATTTAGCATTTATTTGCCGTATCAACTTCTACTTTATAAGCATATAAAATGTATATTTGAAGTATTTTAACAAGATTCCTCCTCATTGCTCGTTGCTCCTCTTACTCTTCTCTGACAGAAGAAATAAATGACATGCATGGTATATCATGAAACAATGTTGAATAACAATTATATAATTAGGTAACAAAACAAATAGCACTGTTCGTCTGTCATGCATATCAACACGTATTCGAAACGGATCAACCTTTTTCCCATTCATCACTGGTAACCATAATTTCACGTCCTCAAGAAGATGAGTTATGTCAAAGCTAAAAATGACAGTAAGATGGCTGGTTTGGCGCAGATTCAAAAATGTTAATTGACTGCTTCGGCGATGACTTGACAACTGAGCCTGTGTGATCGATGTGCTCGTCGCCCTTTTCCCTCCCAGAGAACATCTCTCAGGATAAAACAAATGCCGTTCCACGTTTGCCTTGACGAGAACCTAGAATCCAGGGAGCAGGAGGTGGTGGCAGTATAAAAGTGTAATGATGACAAAAGACTGTGCCAGCTGCTCAGGTTACTGTACACAGTGCAGACACAACAAACGGCTCACAATAATTAAACACAGGAAGAAGTGGCGATCCTCTGGAGAGACTGCTTCCTAGAATATCTTATGGAGTTTACTTAACCAATGTCAGCTCAAACTTTCTTTGAAGAGAGAGTGCAGAGAGAGACAAGCTGTCACTTTGTTTCCATTAATACGGTGATGTGGAGCTTAACTTGCAAGAACAGTGTTGCCTTCAACAGAACAGCTTATTTAGTATAACTCCTCTTAATGAGAGTAAACATTCAGGCTGTTCTCATACACCGTTCGTAGCTATACCTATGGAAAATAATGCACTGTAATTTGTATATTTTCCATGAATTCATATGTCATTCATGTCACATAAATTCCATACTAAAGCTACGCCACTTCACGATCCTTTCCTAAACTTAACTAAGTAGTTTTGTTGTCGAAACCTAACTAAGTAGTTTTGTTGCCTAAACCTAACCAAGTCAACCCTTTCCTAAACCTAACTAAGTGGTTTTGTTGCCTGAACCTAACTAAGTAGTTTTGTTGCCTGAACCTAACTAAGTAGTTTTGTTACCTAAACTTAACTAAGAAGTTTTGTTACCTAAAGCTAACCAAGTCTATCTTTTCCTAAGCCTAACTAAGTAGTTCTGTAACCTAAACCTAACCAAGTTTCCTGTGAAGTTGAAAGTTTGTTTTGAAAGGACTGTAGTGGAAGTTGACACGTGTGTCACGTGTTGCTGGACATTTGTAGGAAAACGCATGAAATGACGAATAACTTTTCATAAGATATCATACGACTGAGCATATGTAGAAATATTAGATCAATTCAAAGCTTATGTGTAGTGTCTTGAGTGAGAAACATAGTGACATACCTTTAACAATCTCCTGTGCCAGTGAGTGGCTGCACTTGTAGAACACCCTGGCACACAGCGGCACCAGCTCAGCATCCATCTTCTTCATGGCTTTCTTGAATGTAGCGGCAGCTTCTTCTGTTATATCCTTCACACCGGTGACCTCCAGGTCATCACCAGGCACAGCCATGGAAAGTGAGAGCGAAGCACTGCACTTGTCAGCAGACATTACAGTGTAGCACTCTATGGACCCACATGCCACCTTTGTCGTCATGTGACAGGAAGTCCTTTCAGTGGGATCGTCCTGAATTGCAGTTACATGAAGCTCAACGGCTGCACCCCTGGGTAAGGTCGGTACCACGACGACCAACAATGGCGCAGGTTTGATCTCAGGCTCCCGCAGCAAGTCCTGTAATGCAGACAGATGGAATTCAAATTAACTGGCTGGCAAATTATATACCGTGTTGCGCTACACACTACAATCAAATGTATGGCCCTCCTGCTGGGACGCATGCTGCGCTTTGTGACCACAAACACTCCTCCATCAACATTAAACATTGTAAAGCATATCATAAAATTCTCCCACACAGCACTAAGACGGGCTTTTTACTTGATGGACTGACAGGCTATCAATTAACATGAGATTGTGAGGTAATGATAGTGTGTACAAACAATTCAGAAAGAATCCATACTGTTTGCAGCCACCGTAAACCAAAAAACATGCACTAATGCATTCACTTTGAGCTGCATTTACTAACATGACAGGTCCTATCCAAGATGACTTCTCACCTTTCTAAGAAGATCACTCACAACATGTTATGGCAGTTTCAACACACACATTTAGTGAGAAAAACTGCCTCAATTTCATCTATAGAGCCAAAAATGTCTTTATTTTTTTTCTCCTCGGGACTGAGGGCCATTAGCCGTAACAAAATGTCTTGGAGCAGTGCTACAATGTGGCCCTCTAATAATACTTGGCTGTGGCTTCATCTGCTAATGGGAGAGAAATGAGTGTTTTATATAACCGTCATTTCAGTCGGAGTCGATAGGGCAAAAACACTTAACCCCCTTTTCAATTTGCTGGATCAATTTTCATCCACTTACACCCCACTTCGTAAGTGCAGAATAATAACAGGTTACTTACATTTTATTTTGATATTCACTCACAAAAAAAGAGAGAAATCATTGACGAGAGCAGACGACGGCCTCTTTGTCCCTCCAACAGACAAACCCGTCATGACCCAATCAGCCAGATTCACTGAAGCAGCACTTACCTTCAGATTAAACTTTAGCAAACGCTTAATTGTGTATCAACAGCTAACCTCTTGCCTTGAAAAAACATGAAAAAAAAGCAAGTGTCCTGAATGAGCATGTGAGCACTGCGGGGGTTAAGATTTCTTCACTCTGCTGATTTTGAAGGCAGCCCAGCTCGCAGTGATCAACAATAACAATCACAAGAGGAGAGAACAATAGCCGTGTCAGCACGGACCTCTTAGCATGTCAGACAAAGTGACAGCACACATACGTGTCCTATGCTTTGATAAATGTTATATTAGCACTTCTGGCGCAGGCTAGGTATTCTCCTGGAGGGAACTGCTCCTGCACTTGTCAATAGTGATTGAACATGGAACAGAGAGAGGGAACTGGGGAGAGAAGTGACAGGACAGGGGGTCCTGCTCAGCCAGGCTTAAAGGCCACCCTGCAGGCCTTTGGGTGCTGAGGTACTATACCCAACCGACCGTCCACGAGGAGATCAGGGGACTTTCAGCGCTGCAGCTCCAGCCTCTGGCAGGACTTTAACTGTCACGGCACAGTTGCTGACTTTTTGTTACAGCTGTCGGACGAGGTTACATCAGTCCCCTTTTTGTTTCTTTATTAATGCGGCCACCAAAATGTTACATTAGGTGGGAAGTTTGTTCAGCGGTTCTGTGGAACTAAATGTGCAAAAGGTGCATTATTGAGTGTGTGTGTTTCAGACTTGACTGTTGTCAGAACTCAGAGGAGTGAGAGGGGGAACACTAGCTGACATCCCTACTTGACCAGAGATCATTTATTAAATGCATTCAATAAATCCAAACTTTGATATATGGTGGAGCTGAGTGCTGGAGTGGCAAGTTAGGAGGGCAGGCGGGTGGCAGAAAGTGTGTGTGTGTGTGTATAGAAGGCTCTGTTCCGCTCTACGCCAGCCACTTAACACAATCCATCTCATTACTTCATCCCACTTCAGTTCCAGGGCATGCAGCCATTCCCCCGGTGCTCTCTCTCTCCGTGGGCAGCAGGTAAACGCATGAAGCCTGGATCTGCTGC
>CAKALG010017947.1:0-10544 GCA_916700815.1 Helicolenus hilgendorfi | reverse complement strand
GAGACACATTACTTTGGCACGGAGAGAGTATTTTGGAGGAACAGCATGGCGAACCGCAGAGCTGCTAGTCTTCTTGTCTTGCTTCAAGGAAACAACACATAATTGGCCTCGGCACTTGTACTGTTAGCGCTGTATAACACTTGTGTGGGGATGTCAGCTATCTTTGGAGATAAATGGATTCCTTTGGAAATAGAAAGGGCAGAACAGTTAGATTTTCTTTTTTCTCCCTGTGTAATTACAATCATGACATTTTTAAAGCATGTAGCAGCAAAATGGGAGTTTAAACAGCTTCTTCTTCTTCTTGTTTTTTGCTCACACGTGTGCATTTCCATTTTTCAGTTTTTAAAGCTGCAGTAGGCAGAATGATTTTGGCATCATTTGGCAGAATTTCCATAATAACCTTTCAGTAGGGCTGTGTATTGGCAAGAATCTGGCAATACGTATCAAGATACAGAGGTTACGATTCAATATATTGTGATATATTGCGATACTGTGAGCAAGGCGATATATTGGGATTTTTTTTAAATCTAGGAAAACTGTCATAGTATAAAGAACATTCCACCATATTCAAAGAATCTGAGTAAAATAAGTTTACTTTTTATGCAATTAGAACAGTGGGATCTTCATTTATAACAGTCCCTGTAACATCCAACATCATAGCTCTACTTTGAAAGGGCACATACAGTCAGAGGATGCATCTCTTTGCAAATTAAATAAGGTATTGACTGAGTTCATCTATCGATGTAAACTATTAATTAAAAATCAATATAGTGTTTTTGAGAATTGATACAGTATCACAAAACAAAAAAATCGCAATACTCGATATTTTTCGATATTATCTCACATCTACCTTTTAGTATATTGTAATTCAAGTGTTCTGATAGAAAACTAGACTTCTGCACCTCCTCATGGCTCTGTTTTCAGGCTTTGGAAAATTGGTCAATCACAGGTCATTTCAGAGAGAGAGAGAGTGTGTTCCTATTGGCTGTTCATTCAACGGAGGCAGCTATCAATCACTCGCAAACTCCGATTAAACGGTCAAACTAGGCAGCGCTGATCAAATATGATCAATATTCTGTTACTGTAAAGCCGAGAAATGTTCTCATTTTACAGCTGAACAGTACACTACAAGATGTTTCTGAAAACATTTTATGCAAGAAATAGGCATTACAGTAACAGAATATTGATTAAAATTTGATCAACGCTGCCTAGTTTGACCGTTTGATCACAGTTTGTGAGTGATTCATAGCTGCTCAGAGACAGCAAGGCTCCAGCTCAGCTCTGATTGGTTGTTTTTTCTCTGGTCAATGAAATCTTGCAGATAGCATTAAGAGCACTGGAGAACACATGATTTTTTTCAGATTACCTGTCTAATGCACTACTGTCAGGATATAGTGACCGTTTTATAAAAATAGCTTTTTTAAAATCGTATTTGCTCCAATTTTACCTACTGCTGCTTTAAGGCCAGAAAGCTGAAAGCTCCATCCCGCCAGAGCATCTCACTCAAAATCGATAAGAGCCACCGACATTGTGAATGACTGAGCTATCATCCTTCACTATTTATAGCGTGTGATGCTCCGTGAACCGTGAAATTAATAAATAGCATGCTCAGTAATTGCCTGGAAACCAAGCGCTGTGGCAAAGTGAGGTATAAAATCAGTGGCATCAGATGGGGTTTCTAATAAGTTGTCACATTATTGTCAATGACCTTCAAGCAATTAAAACAGTAGAGGAGTAAAAGAGAGAGACTGAGAGAGGAGGAGGGGGGATGTGGGGAAGAGTAGAATAAGGAGGAGGGGTTAAGAGCAGTTGAATTGATGGGAGTGCAGGAGAACTCTATTAGGATAGGAGGATCTTCATTAAAAGGTACTGACTGAGAGAGGGAGAGCAGCAGGTTTGCCAACAGCTCAGTTTAAGCAATATTTTGCTTAATCTGATGCCGGTGACACTGAGGGCCTTGTAAAATCAAAAGCTGCTCCATTCAATCAAACGTCAGGGGGTTAGGAGGGAAGCAGTTTGCTCGATGAGCTCAACGAGCACCGCTGGTGGTTCACTTTTTTTTATTAACAGCGCTCCGGTAGAGCTAGGCTGCAAAAAGAAAACTGTACTCGTGCACATAAATGGGAAGATTTTACACCGCATACATTCCTGCTACCAACACTTGGCTGATTTTACAAGCGCATATTATCAGCAAGCAGACAGCAGAAGTAGCCTAATAAAACATAAAATGCATATACCCTGCGTTCACACTACACTAACAAGGAGGTCACAGACTCGTCTCCAAAATGTGATTTGGGTGATCGGATTTTCACTGCGTTCCGGGTGTGTTTGCACCCTTTATTTTTTGCAGTCTGTTTGAAATGTTTTTTTTTTAAGTGTCTGAGGGGGGTCATACTGACATGAACAAAGTAGCAGCACTGTAAACCACAACCACACACTGACTTCTATGGAATCAACTGTTCCAGCTCAGTGCACTTCCCAGGCTGCTCATTAGAACATCATGTTAAGCCTGGCAATAAACTTTAAACATCCTCTAATGCCAACAGCTTTCAGGATGAAATCCAGCAGAACAGCCACAGTAATAGCGACTTTCATGACATAGCAATCAACAGTTTGTAAGCAAATTAGGCTCTAAATGACAAAATGGCAAAACTTTGCACTGACACCTTGGCATTGTGGGTAGCAGTTTGGGCACCAAGTGAAAAAAGTAACATCAAATAGATAGCAAAAAGTAAGTAAAATAAATAAAAGGCTGCAGAATTCCCAAATGTTGTTCTTTGTCATTAGTATCAGAGTGATATAAGATATTTTAACAACTCATTTTTCTTTGTGCATGAGTTTCATAGGAGCATACATTCATACACTTCCCAATATACGTATATCACTAGGGCTAGGACGATACACCTATCTCCCGATTCGATACTATTACGATACTTGGGTGCCAATCCGATAAGTATTGCGATTCAATATTACTATTTATTGCGATTTTTGTTAACTTTTTTAACACTAGACTATGGGAAAAGTTGAACCATACACTTCTAGGGACTTTTACTTGGAAAATACCTAAATTGATACATTAAAAATGTTTGATTTTCAGCATAACTGTAGTCAGAGATGTCCTGAAGTCAAATATAACAGTCATTGTCAGGCATTATTTATTTCATTTTTTTCCAGCAACCCAAAAATCAAAGAATTAAGACATGTCCCTCACTAATTAGTGGTATTTTCTTTTTAATTTATTTATTTTAAATATTTTATACTTCTGTTCAATCCAATCTAATCAATCTAATATGTATATAACATTTATCCATATATGTATTTTGTAGCCGTTAATATATGGACTGCTCGCCAAAGTAAAGTCCATGTGTGGGAAACACTGCTTATGTTTCACAATATTAATATTGTTGTTGGGCCATGTGAGTACTGAAACATTCTTCTCATTGAGTAGGTAGTAGTACAGCAGCTGAAAAGGCTTCTGAAGCAGTTATTTAAAAATAATATTTTTCATGTGAAAGAAGGTTTTATTAAAGGTTGTTTCATAAATTTGAATGATTGAATTTGTGCTCATTCAAATCAGTGTAATGAAAAACTGAATGACTTTAAAATAGCTCAGTTATTTGTTTTTATTGTAATGAAGAGGTCTTTGTTTCCCTGGCACAAATGAGGAATAAATAAAGCAAAAACCAAATAAATAAAAACATCAGTATCGGCCCAGAGTTTTGCAATCAGTGCATCCCTAATGAAAATATTGAGCTTTAAAATAGTATTCCATATTTTATATTGCTATAGTTAAGTCAATACAGTAATTGTTGTATTTCTTTACCTGCAGCATTTGACAGATATATGCCAGGCAAATGAAGACAGCTTTATGTATATGGCACATTTCAAACACAGAGGTAATTAAAAGGGCCTTACTGTACATATGCCCGGAAATGCAGAATAATGACATTAAAAAACAATAAGCAATAAAAAAAAGAGCACACAATCAATTAAAATGAAATGTATAAAGCAGCAGCACTTTCAAATGTAATGTAAAGATATAAGAACAGGAGTAATGTGCTCATTTCTCTTGGTTCCTGTTAGAACTCTAGCAGCAGCGTTCTGAACTAGATGAAGTTGTCTAACGGTCTTTTTGGGAGGACCAGACAAGAGACTGTGCATGAATGAGTTTCCCTAAATGATTGTCTTGCTGTGGCTGCTGATGCTCAGATCTGAGTCTATTAAAACACCAAGATTTCAAAGAGATCTAGCACAGCTTGATTCTAACGGAATAAAGCAATAACTTTCATTCTTTCTTCCTTGTGGCAAGTTAAAATGTCTTCCGTCTTGTCCATGTTATATTATTAATAGTACTGTCAAAGTTAACACGGTAATAACGGGTAAACGCAAATTAGTTTTAAAGCCACTAATTTCTTTAACGCATTAATGCAACATGAGTTTTTAGGTTTTAGTGAACTCAGTTTTAAAGCTAGAGTGAAGATACTGGTATCATATGGAACTACAAATTGGTACCAACCATGTCATACTAGCTTGTCGGGAAGGAGGCTAACACACGCTCCAAACTTGTGCTAAATTAGGGCAAGAAAAACTGGCATGGCCATTTTCAAAGGAGTCCCTTGACCTCTGACCTCAAGATATGTGAATGAAAATGGGTTCAATGGGTACCCACAAGTCTCCCCTTTACAGACATGCCCACTTTATGATAATCACATGCAGTTTGGGGCAAGTCATAGTCAAGTTAACACACTGACACACTGACAGCTGTTGTTGCCTGTTGCGCTTGAGTTTGCCATGTTATGATTTGAGCATATTTTTTATGCTAAATGCAGTACCTGTGAGGGTTTCTGGACAATATTTGTCATTGTTTTGTGTTGTTAATTGATTTCCAATAATAAGTATATACTCACATTTGAATAAAGCAAGCATATTTGTCCACTCCCATGTTGATAAGAGTATTAAATACTTGACAAATCTCTCTTTAAGGTACATTTTGAACAGATAAAAAAAATGTGTGATTAATCGCGATTAAATATTTGAATGGATTGACAGCTCTAATTATTGAAGGAAATGTAATTGCATTCAGCTATTTACTTGCTCTAAGCATTGATAGTGTAAGGGGCCATTGTCACTTGGTGAAAGAGTTAAGTAAATCTGAGTGTTGTCTGCATAACTGTGATAAGCAGCGGTATTGTCATGTATGATTTGAACTTGAGAGAGCAACTACCGGTATAATAGCGGCCCAAGAATCGAACCCTGAGGCACTCCACATGCCACAGTTATGCACTCAGGTTTATGATCACCCATGGCAACATAGCCCATGTCTTGGAGATATGTTCTGAACCAACTGGGGATTGCGCCAGATAATCCTACTTTTCCCACACTGTCAATAAGCATTTTCATGGTCCACAGTACCAAAGGCTGCACTAAGATCAAGCAGCACCAAAACTGATGTTATACCTGAATCAGTCTTCAGACAAATGTCATTTAACGTGTTATCAGTGCAGTCTCAGTGCTGTGATGTGGTCTAAAGTCGGTTTGACATTTTTCCAATAGGCCATGAACATTTAAAAAGTTATTGAGTTGAATCAAAACAGCTTTCTCAATATGTTCCCAATGAAAATGGAAGATTAGAGATTGGTCTGTAATGATTTAATATTGAAGGATCTAGGTTGGCTTTCTTTAGAAGGGGTTTAACTACTGCAGCTTTCAGTGATTTTGGAAAAATGCCTGATAGGAGTGAGCCATTGACAATTTTAAGCACATCCCTCTCCAAGCAACTGAAAACATTTTTGCAAAGCCGGTTGGCAGGGTGTCAAAACAGCAGGTGGATGAATCAAGATGCTTCAATAAATCCTCCAGAATTTTAGTATTGATAGCATTGTGTGTTGGCAATCTTGCCAAATTGTGTCTGTGCGGTTGCAGCAGTGGTCATTACACTTATTGAGAGATAGGAAGTCAGGGGGTAACTATTTTTGGGGGATCTGTCTGCTACTCAATAGTGGTAAACAAGGCACGAGATGATGTTCCAGCTGATGATGTTTGAGGAAAAAGGTTTGCTTATTTATGTCAGAATTTTAATCAGAAAGCCTCTTTTTTATAAATGTTGTAGTGAATCGTAAGATTACGTTTTTTCCTTTTGCACTCAGCTTTCTTGTATTCTCTTTTCTGCTTCCTGCTTGCCAGAGATGGTTTATACCTTTTTCAGGTGTATTGGCACTTGTCAATAACTTTCCGAATTTTACAGTCAAAATTAGAAGAGCGAATCAACAGAGTCTGGTGCTAAAGGGATAGTTTGGGTGTTTCGAAGTGGGGTTGCATGAGGTCAGGGGTGAAAGTAGGCGGGTCCGGGTCCAGTCTGGTACTCCGTACCACTAAAACATTCAGTACCGGGAAGAAGGACAGCAGCTGCCTGCAAAAACCCACATACAACCTGTCATCATCGCATTTCCAACAAGAACACACATCAGCTAACATTAGGTCAACATATAGTGAGTTGCTTCCACCAAGGAGGTTGTATTTTTGGCCCGGTTTGTCTGTATGTGTGTTTGTACACGCGTTATGTTTCTCTTTCATTTAACATTGTGACATAGGGCATTTGTGCTGCATTCAGGAGGTGTCGGAATAATCAGAAAAATGTGTTCCCAACTGAGAAAATTCATGTGAACGCCCCCTCAAGTCTGAACAACAACTCAACAGCTAATGTTTTGTTAAAGCAATAAAATACAACTTTGTAGCAGCCATTTGGAACGGGAGGTCTTTCTTCAGTTTACTATCTCTATACACAGTTCATAACGGCCCTGATAACTTTGTTTTGTACCGCTGATAGCGGTGGCAGCCAGCAGTCTCTGCATTGTTTGATTTTAGACCAACGGCTGACGGTTAAGGTTGTTAAGGTTACACTCCAAGGAACCACAGACAGCTCTGATGTTGATTCAAGATGGATTTATTTGTTAGTTTTCTTATAAATTGCTATAAATTGCAGGTCAAACAAGGTGCGACTTCTGTAACTCTGCTGCATAACGGTGTGTGTGCGTACAGTATCTTTACTTCCTTAACACACGCTGTGCTTGTAAATCAATTTTGTTGGAATTTCAGTCTACTTTAAAACAAAACAAATTGTTATGACTCACAAATCATATCACCAAGTATTCTGTGGCACTTACACCATTTAAATATATCATTTTCAAAGTATTAATGTGTGTGTTCAGGGATTCATGGAGCTAGGGGTGGGAGGTGAATATATGAAGTGATTAAGGTTGGGGTAGTAGTACCGGCAAGAACTTCACTCTACTTTCAGCCCTGCATGAGGTACTTATCCATAGTCAGTATATTACCTACAGCAGATGATGGTCAGCACGCCCCCAGTTTGGAGGAACTTGCAGGACTAACTGCATGGGAGCAAAGCTACAGTATGTAGTGCTGTGGATGGGGCCAGCAGCAAAACTTATTCCGGTTAGGTGGCTAAAATACACTCAAATGGACATGGCTTCTTTAAAAAGACAACTAGTATGCTCATTTATCTACCTTTTTTTAACAGAAACTGAACACATAAATGGTCAGTAAGGCCTACCTCCCTGAGAATACTGCTAAAAAATATCAAATTGAATGTGTGTCCTTGGTTGTGTTTGGTCCCTTTCACATGCTGCAACAGATCAACAATTCCAATTAAACTACATCAGTCCTCTTGCAGTTTTGTCTTTGAGATTATCAATGTGAATGTGAAAATTGCCAGTTATGCCAAAATAGTCAAAAGCAGCTCAGTGAAGTTATCAGGAAAATGTGTAGAGGACCCTGGGGGTCCGTAAAAGAGATTTTTGATCTCAATAGGACTTGCTGGTAAAATAAAGGTAGAAATAAAAATGTTAACAGCAGGATTTTTGGTGTGCCTTTCGCATACAGCGAAGAGATATTCAAAGGAGAAAAAAAATCACCGCATGATAAGTGCTGGCATTGAAATGAGTCTTTCCTTTCAGGTCGAGAAACTATGATAAAATTAAAGTTTGGAAGTGCTGAGTCAACGAGTTCTGTACACAGCTACTATTTTCTAGCCAGGTTTCAGTTAAAAGCAAGAGGAAAAATATGGTCCGCTGTCCTGGGAACGTTTGTGAGTGCCATCGTGAATTCACCTACCTGAGGAAAAACACCACAGAGAGAAGAAATCTGCTCTACTCGAGTTCATTGCTGGAGCACATCCTTCTGTCTGGAATGAACAAGCAACCGCTCACTCATTAATTAGTCAACCTCCCTACCTGTGGGCCAGCCTGTCGTACTCTGCTGTGATTGATGGAACAAGAACAAAGGAACGGGACCATGATTACTGATGAGGATTATAAATACATTTCAATTAATAAAACCTCCCATTGGTAATTGTCGTACAGGTTTTTGCAGGTAGTGTGGGTGTGTCGCTGGTGAATATTGGGATTTCTGTGCGACGCATTGAGATAGCAGCAGCGCTGGTACGGGAATAGAACAACAGCAATCTCCAGTGCTATTCTAGGTGAATGAACAGAGAAAATAGAGAAATTGAGGGAGGAAGAGGCAGTAACAAAGTGAGCGAGGGCGGATGGAGAGAGAAAGAAAGACGAGGGTGGATATCGCCCAGTGCTCTTTAATAACCAGGGCAGCGGAGGTTCAGGAACCAGACATGAGCAACCCAGTGGACACTAGAAGAAGGGCAATGGGGTCACACGGCACAGAGGGGGAAGACATACAGCATCGCACCCACAGGAGATTGATGTGTTTCCCAGCAATCTACAAGCCCATAAAAAAGGGCACGGTCTGTGGGCAAGCTTAAAAACCAACCAGGGAATTGGTGGACAAAAGTTCATCTGGCACTGTCATAACACTGCAGCATGACAACATAACCCAATAACATCAACAGCTTCGCAGGTAGGGCAGCTTTTTTCTACTCCGAGTGCAACATATGAAAGCTAAAATGTTTATTTGATTCACAGTGGGTGTAAACAGATGTGCATTTGCGACATAAACTCACTCCTGCTGAAAAACGACATGTTGTTCTCTGTTGTATTCAAAACTGCCCTCTGTGGACATGCTGTCAAAAGACATAAAAATCCTTTGCACATTGTGGCCTTGATGTGTTAAACCCTGAATTGGTTTGTGCACTTGAGTTTCCTGCTCTGCTATTGGTCACACATTGGTCCTGGCTCAGTCATTGGCTAGCTTAATAAACTATGTTTCCATCTCATTTGTTGGGTGAATTCCTAGTATATTGACTGGCTCAGCAGTTCCTTTCTAAAAATGAAATAGCCCAGGCTTTATTGCCAATTGAGGAATTTTGTTTACCTCTTTTTATCAAACATCTATTCAGCCATACTCATTTTGTTTAAAGGAAATACAGTGTCATGCAAGCCACTGTGGCTTGGGTCACTCTAATGTGGCCAAACCACAGTCGTAGTAGAAGTATTTAGATTCTCTACTTAAAGGGGAATTTAGGTATTTTTCAAACTGGACCCTCATGGGGATAGGCTTGGAAGATATGACGAGATTATCATTCAACACGTTATTGGTCGGCCACAATAATGGTCTTCATCTGTCCAAGATAAAAGAACGATGTTCAACTATGCAACACCTGTGATGAATTTTGCGCTATATTTTCAGCATTTCTCTTTCTGTGTTTCTTTTGCTTTCTCTCTGCTTCACAGCATTTTTGTAGCATATCAAAAAAGTAACAACATGCTTGCATGCGCCTGATTTTGTGTTATTGTGATTGTATAAATGTAATTTACGGTGCTGTTAATACAGGTGCATGCGGGAGAGTAAAGTTTTTGACACAGTGAAAATGCAGTTTTTGAAAGGCTAAACGACAACAAATATGGATTGAAGCAGAATATTTCATTAGATACAGACATGTTGGGAATTTTGGAAATATTTTTTTTTTCAATATTCAATTTTGACTTTTGGACTAGGGACTGAGACAATTACATAGACGAAGACACAGCGCTGCGTCGCTCACTGTGTGTGTGTGTGTGTGTGTGTGTGTGTGTGTTTGTTTGAGAGCCTATTTGGCGCTTCTTTAGTTTTAAACCAAACGAAAAAGGAGAGCCAGAGAAAGTGAACAAAGTGATTTGTAATCTGTACGATAAACAAGTCGTGACTTACGATGGAAACAACACAAATCTCCGCTCCCATCTTAAAACTCACCGTCCAACAGAATACACAAGTCCTACATCGACTCCATCCACAGAGAGCAGTCGGACCAAGACTCCTACCACAGTGAGCAATCAACCATGGTTGATTGGGGCTTTTGCAAAGGCCACAACAACATATAAACGTGACCGGCGAGACTGTACGAGGGCAGTTGTTAGTTGTTAGTTGATTGATCTGATTCATTGTGTAAAATAGCGCTTAGTGCTTATACATTTATGGGCCACTGAAGGGTATTGCAACATATGAGTCTCCAGTCCATAGATGTTTAAATCTATGTGCGACTCTCTCTCAGCTTTTTTTTGTTGACGATAATTTCATATATTATTTTTCTTTAAGCAATAGCGTCGGTAGGGGAATTTCAATATTGCCCAACCCTA
>CAKALG010017944.1:0-11196 GCA_916700815.1 Helicolenus hilgendorfi | reverse complement strand
CACCCACTGTCCCTCCCTCCCACCTCACAGCCTCGCCGCTCCCCTCCAGTTCACTCTGGCCATCAGCTGCAAATGAGGAAGGTGGCTTAAAATATAACGGGAAAAATGTCCTCCTCCCTGGTAATTTGACTCCAATAACACTTTAGATTAAAAGAAGGGGTTGTTAAGCTCAAGTTGATTTGTCAGGCCACGCTAAGTAGTGAAAGTAGTTTAATATTTATGTATTTATTGGGGCCCGTACATACTATGTGAAGAAATACACAGTGTAAACAAACACACATTATGTTTGCATTTAGTGTTTCTTGTGTATCCTCTTCAGGTTTACAGTAACAAAACTGCATTCCCCTCCTCATAAAACAATTTGGAATATTTTGAAACCTGCATGGTTTGCATCTATTTCTGCGAACTAACACTTTGCAACTATTGTTGGCACTGTACTGCTGTAGGTTTCTTGGCATATTAATGCCCCCCAACTGTGGAATTGTGTGAAACCGGTAGTGTTTGTGTGTGCATATCTGTCTAGTAGAGCAAAAGACACAAACAAAATGAGGACTCACTCAAAAAAAAAAACATAACTCCAAAGCGCCACCAGTTGTCAAAATAGTCCACAGGTTACTTTGATGTTTATGTAAGAGACGTCAATTTATTTGTTCCGCCAGAGAAATTAGTGCCACCACAACAATTTCAGACACCTCAACAGTTTTATGCAGATGAGACGCTTCCTCCGTTCATGAACGAGACCCAGACCGAGGCTGGAGCGAGGGCTGGGAGGCGGGGTTAAAGGAAACGCTACTGCATTTTGCTCTATGGGCCCAATGGATGCAGAAGATCGCCGGATGATCCGTGTGCTTTATCATTTGGCAGTCAAGCCATTTTGGCCTCACGCGCCACTGAGCAACTCTCGTAGGAATGAACAGGCCAAAAATGGCCGAAGAGAAAATTATCTTTTGACAGTATGTTGACATCATAACAGCAACATTACTACAGTTTATGTCAGTATCTGTAAAATATGTCACATACATGAAAAAAGTAAAGATTTATTTTTAAATCAACAGTTTCTGCTTTCGGTTCAAAATAAACGCCCTCAAGTGTTTTTTTCTGTGGACAGAATTCCTTCATTTGTTAACACGAGGCTTTTATTTTGAAATATTTGCAGGACAGTGTTGTAGGAAATGCAGTGACTTACACTGCTCCATGAATGAATAAAGTACAGAGTTTTAATAGTGGATTATTACTACTATTATACCCCCATGACAAAGTATTCGGGGTATATAGCACTCCGCGTGTCTTTCCGTCCGTCTATCCTTCTATCCTTCCGTCCGTTCGTTCGCGTCACACAGCAGAACTCGGAAACTATTTAACTTAGGAACTTCAAATTTGGTATGATGGTTGGCAGTGTGGTCCGCTTGTGATATTTTTGGGGGTTAGAAGTCCAGGGTGTCCCAAAGTTTTGAAATTTTGGCCAAAAAATGTGATTTTTTTCGACTTACAGCTGCACATTGAGCATTTGACTACTCCCCTACTTCAGTAGGGGTCAAGCAGTGAGCGGGGGTATGTGAGCCATGCTCACTTTTGCCATGTTTACAAATGAGCACACGCTTCTTATCCTTTAACATGGAGGTCTATGGAGATTGATTCTCTTTTGGAGCCAGCCTCAAGTGGCCATTTGAGGAACTGCAGTTTTTGGCTTCATTTCTCAGCACCAGATGTTGCCGCTTAGATTAGAACCATATCAGCTGTGGTACAGGACTGTATAACTGCTGATAAGGATTATATAGCCAATAGTTCCCTCCAGCTTAACTGAAAAAACACAAGTATGCATTATCATGTAAGGTATTGCTGAGGCCAACTATTGACTTAAAATCCACAACAATGTTGTAGAAACTTCAACATTGTTTTTGATTCGTATAACTTTTCACTGTGAACAGCACATCTGCAGTGGTCTCTTCTGTTCCACTTCTGCTATTTCCATCCTAGAAATCTTTCCAAACTACAGTCTATTGTGCTTCAAAACAACTACTAGAATTGATTATACATGCTTCGGTCTCTCTTGGCTGTCGGCGCTGCAGAAATTACAGCTGCTTCAGAATGCCACAGCAAGGCTTTTTATGTAGAAACAGCCGCGGGGCGCATTTCGCCCCTATTTTTGATTTTTGTGTCACTGAAAGTCGGTGAAATGCAATGTTGATTTGGAGATTCTGTTTACCTGTATGTTTCTCTGCAATCAGGCCCCCGCGCTTATGATTGTACTTTACATACTAGACAAGTTTTTCCGGCTATCCCTC
The DNA here is from genome assembly GCA_916700815.1 of Helicolenus hilgendorfi. NCBI lineage: Eukaryota > Metazoa > Chordata > Actinopteri > Perciformes > Sebastidae > Helicolenus > Helicolenus hilgendorfi. The sequence continues at coordinate 8,911 of CAKALG010017944.1, read as the reverse complement.
AGTCAAGTTTCAGGATCAGCGAGCCTTTTTGCTGTGTGGCCTTCAGGGTCTTGTTGCCTTTAGGTTGGTCAGACTGTTTTAAAATGCGTCTGAGCACCTATTTGTACAAAGTGGCATTTTGTCGATGACCGTGTGAAGTCTGTCGTGAAGTTTGCTTTATTGACATGAAGGGTACTTTGTGACACTCGCTATATAAAGTTGCCACACAAATACATTTTCCCTTTTACTGAACCTTAGAACAACAAATGTAAACCTTTCTTATGAAATGCCTGTAGTAGAATTACTGTTTTATCGATAAGTAAGGGCTGCAAAACAGACTTTTATTTACTTCAAAACACACACACACACACACACACACACACACACACATTGTGTATGGCTCTCAAGGTTGACAAGATAAAAGCTCTCTATGAGAATAACACTTCACTGCTTCTTCAGCTTTTTTCACTTTCACCGTGTTATCCACATTGATTTTGTTTTCAGACCGCATCCATATTTCAGACGCCGCTTCATTCCCTCTAAAATATAGGCTGTTTGTTCACCTTTAGAAGGTTTTAAATGTAGCTCTGCGTTGGCCTCATACACAATGACAATGTTGCCACAATTCATTGAAATAGCCCTTTCAAAGGGATGGACGCATTGTTGTATTATTTGCCGTGTCATTCAGGTAGTGTGAGAACTGTGTCACGTTGTTCTGTCTGATACTTTGACGAGGCCCTTCGCCATTCTGCTCTGTCAATATAGGGCAGATCCACCGGGGGAACGGGTTGAATACATGAGCCGTTTGGAGGAGAGGCCTTTTATGCGCTGACCCTCTCTGGGGTTTTCTCAATTCTGTTTGTGTCACAGAGACATGCAGTGTGTGTGTGTGTATGTGTGTAAGGGTCAACAAAGACTGATGATAGGCTGACGTAACAAGGCCCAATGCTGAGAATAAATAGGAGGTTGGTCTGACTGTCAAATCAGCTTCGATTAGTGACCAGAAGCTCTATTGATGTTGTTGTTGTTGTGGTTGATGGTAGTGGTGGTGGTGTGCGCATGCGCGTCTGTGTGTATGCGTGCTGAATGCATATAACCAAGTGATGTGTTAGGAAACTGCTTCTGTAGTGTATCATTTCTTTCTTTCCTCTATCTCCTCCAGTTTATATGTGACGTTTTTTTAACTTTAGGGAATTCAAAAGAAAATTGTTTAATTTAAAAGCAGTGTGTAACATTTTGGGGCATCTATTAGCAGAAATGGAATATGATATTCATAACTATGTTTTCATTAGTGTATAATCACCTGAAACTAAGAATCGTTGTGTTTTCGTTAGCTTAGAATGAGTCTGACTTCCGTTGCTCCTAAAGTATAGTGTTATTATGGTAGAGATGGACTCTTAGCGAGGCAAACGGTGTTACCACGGTTTTGCACTCAGCGGCTCAAGTTACCGCAGTCGTGGAAAGAGAGGAGTGATCGGAGGGGTACTCAGTTGGTTGCAATCTGCAACCACACCACTAGATGCTGCCAAATCCTACACACTGTGCCTTTTAAAGTATTAACAAATAATCTTACATCTAATCAATAATCCTGGTCAATCTCAGATGATAAAACCCCCATTTGCTGCTCTGGTTTTTTAACTGTTCTATGGATAGATTGTCAGTCAGGCTGACTGTGTACAGGCCCCGGGGGCCCAATAGGGCGGGGCACCAATATAAGCCAGAGCTTCTGTGTGAATCGACAGCAAGATTTCACATTGTAGAGAAGCAAAAAGTCTTTCCAACAAACTGAAGAAATAACCCAAATATTCTCTTTGAAGTCGGCAAAAAGAATGAAACCATTGTGACACCTTCAAAGGGCTGGTGTGTGTTTGTCCCCTCAGGTTACAGCAGGTCTTCTGCTCTGTAGTGACACCATGCAATCTGGTTAACTTTGACTGTGCAAGATGAAATAAAGGACTCTCCACCTGTGTGGCCACTTGACCACCGAAGTTAGGAAGCCTTTTTACACATCCACACCCAGGGGACCATCAGCTCATAATTCGTCTGTGACTTAGCGGGACTCTGGTGCATAATCAGCAGCTCATTTGCATTCTGTACCCATTTGTCTCTTCGCTTTCTATTACCGTAACATTCTCTGAGCCGTCTCTTCACAAAAGGACCTCATTTACTGTAAACAGCAGTGATCAGCTTGCCGCAGGATCCACAACAACTTTTGTGAATGTGCGGACATAAAAATATGGGTGTGAACTTTTCTTTCTTTGAGAAAATATGGGTATTTTTTCCTGTGACAATTAGCCGTACATATCTGTGACTTTCTCACATAAAACAGTGGGACTACAGAGGTGAAAAACTGTGTGACTTTATAGAGGTTGTGATTGTTGATATGGATAAACAACTGTGCAGAGTGTTTACTGTGTTGTTTATTGGTCGCCGTGTTAGCCGAGTGTTATCTCAGCCCGTATGGTGCTTACTTGGCCTCCGTTGTCCCACAGTAGGTTTCAAAGTCAGTAGATAAGTATGGGAAGAGGGAGACAATGGAGGAGGGGAAAGACGGAAAAAAAGATGAAGAAAAAAGAAAGACGGAGAGGACGCTTTTGTTGTTTTACGGCTCACAATGACCTCAGTGTTTGACAAGTGACATGGGAGGGAGGAGATGAGAAGTGACAGATGATGCCGTGACGTACTGCAAATGGTTAATAATCCCAGCGGAGGGTGATGTGTGCGTGTGTGGGGGTCAGGAATAATGGAAAGGATGAAAAGGAGGAGGAGTGGATAGTCGATTATGTGGGGGCACGGGGTATGTCAGAAATGCGCGGCCTCCTGAAAATGCAGCATAGTAGCCTCATCTGCACGTGGTCGCGGTTGAAACATCCCGGATGACATTTAAACGTGATTTTCTAGAGAATAAATTGCATGTAATTATTTTGATTTTCCATGTGTAGTAATCACGCTTCCACTTGTTTGATTCTGCCCACACACACACACACGCACACAACGAGTAAATCGCTGCACTCTCTCACATACTTGCACACTCACAAAGGTGGTCCTTATCTTCCCTGCCTCCCTTTGTGTCTGTCCTGGTGAATAAACAATAACTCATCTTTCTGACAATAAAAGTTGACACCCCACCCTTCGCGCGAGCATCTATTCACGATGAATGGCCCTCAGCACAATGAAGGAGCGCCACACACTCGGCCCGTCCCCGCCTCTTCTTCTGCTAACTGCATCTCTGCCACCACTCGGCCTCCTCTTCTTCCTCCTCCTCCTCCTTCCCCACAACCCTTTCTCCATCCCCTTCTCCCTTCCTGGAGTTAAATTCAAATCGTGCAGGCTGCTTGATGAATCCATTGTTACCAAAGCACTTCACAGAGAGAGCTAAATGCGGGCTGAATTAATGGGGGCTCAGGACCAAATAGCTTTCAAAAGGCAGCTCCTCTTCAGCTTCTCATTGCTCATGTTCATCCCTCGCTCTTCCATTTTTGCTTTTCTTTCTCGTGTACGCCGTCTCCCACTCGCTCCGTTTCTTTTTCTCCTCCCCTCAGGGCTTAGATAAATGCTCTTTCTACCTCTTCCTCCTCTTCTAATGAAGATTCGCCCCCCTTTCTCTCTCTGTCTGACGCCTTTCATCTTTTTCTTGTTTTCTGTGTTTTGTTTTTTTTATCCATCACGTTGCATATCTTCTCCCGCGTCCTCCGTCTCTTACTACCTCTGTGTTTTCCCTTTCTCGTTCTGTCATCGCAAATTACCTCTCCTCTCAGTCTCCCCCTTTTGTCAGCGCAGCGCCGTCTCCATTCATATGTCTCCCTCCTCGTCGGCCTCCATCTCCCATTCGCATGCTCCTTTTCCTTTTTCTTCTCCCACTCATCTGTCCCTCCGTCCATCTTTCACTCCTCCGTGAGCGGCGGGGTGTCTACGGTCCCCCGGGGTGTGTTTGGTGTCATGGTGAAGCTTGTCTTGTCACCGCAGGCAGCTTTCATCACCGCTGGCCTTATAGGAGCACACACACACACACACACACACACACACACACACACACACACACACACACACACACACGCACACATTTTAAGATGCTGAATCGAAGCAGCATGGGGGGTTGATCTCTTCGGGACAATTTTGGCCTAAGGGCTGTGACATTATCAAAGGGCTCTGTTGAATGCAGTAAGCTTGTGGTTTTGTGTGTGTGTGTGAGGTGTGTGTCCATGCTATGACTGCACACTGGGATATTAGCTATTGTAATTTGCATTTGTCTGCTCCCTCTCTGTGCAGGAGTACATGTCCCCATGCTCTAGTATATTGTAGGGAACTATCAGACAGCCGCTACTACACATTTCATCTGTGGGTGGCTATAATTTGTGTGTGTGTGTGTGTGTGTGTCCCTGTGCTCCAATATTATACAGGAGCTATCACTTTGAATTGTGGTTCCTGTTTGTATAGGTCCTCCCCTCTCCTGTCCTCTCTTTGAACTCTGCTCCAGCGCTCACCGCAACAACTGCCGGACACAAGGACCATACCAATGAGAGTCTGGGAACACACACAAGCACAAGGTTTCCGTTCTTAACGATTCTCACCGAAACAACAAAAAAAAAAAAAAAGCCAGCAGAGTTTCATTGAAAGGAACACACCAGATCAGTTTAAACTGATTTTCAGTTTAATTTTATGCTCCCACGCACCAAAACGTTGCTGTTTCCCGCTGCCAGAGGAAACCGTTCACCACAGTATACAGCAAATCAAGGTCCTCCCGTGGCAAAGGCAACTCCGAATACAATTCTGCTAATAGATGGAGAAGTGAACATGAGGAGAGGCTGATTATGCTGCAGACTAGCCCTCCAAGAGCCCCTGGAAGTAAGAAACAATAATACAATAAGAGAATAAAACAAATATTGATTCTGCAAATGTTTTTTCCCCAAGAGTTTTTTTGCATTCTCAATATTTTCTCTTATTTAAAAAAAACAACAAATGTGGGAAAAAAAAAAAATCTTTGAAAAATGGAAAAATAATGAGCCCTCAACATGCAGCGTATAGACGTGTGTTAGATGTGGACACGGCACATACAGGAGCAAGTACACACTACTGAGGCATCAGCACATGTGAGGCGACAGCGATGAAAGCCAGATAATTGCGTCATGTGGAGGAGATGAAACACAGGACACAAAGAGAGAGAAAGACGGAGAGAGAGATGGTGTAACAGATTATGAATACCCAGCAAGAAGCAGAATGTGACCAACAGATAAGAAACGGCATGATGCATGATGACAGGAAGAAGGACAGGGGGAGTGAAGGAGGGAGTGGCAGTGGGAGAAAAAGGATGGAGTCAAGGAGAGGTAACATGATGGAGGTGGAGGTGGGGGGGCTGTAGAGTATTGAACGAGAATAACAGAAGAGGAGAGAGAGAGAAAAGGGGGGGCCAGAGAGGATGGGGGGGCTGGTGAGGCGGTGAGGCGAAAAAGCACAGCACACCAGGGAGAGATAGAAATGATGGAAGGATGGCAGCTGAGGCACAGGGACAGACGGATAGAGACACAGTGATGGAGGAGGGCAGAGCAGAGGGAGGGATGGAATGACACAAAAAGCAGGAGGTTTTCAGTGTTTCCCGCTGCCTGAAATGATGACATGGTAACATAATAACATAGCTTGTAGCCAGAGTTCCTCATACTTGTGCACAATACATTTGTATTCACATTAGGGGCCTCAGTAGGAATAGAGCTGCCACTTCCAGAAATATATATTTTTGTATTAACACTGTATTGACATCCTCAATGTTCCTCAACATAGAAACATTGGGGTTTCTAAACTAAACTATAGGTTTATGTTATGGTCATCAATTTTAAGGCGAGACACCCCAGGCAACAACATTGTTTTTAATGCGCTAGTCAATTTTGAGATTTTGGGCTATTTTTGCTTCCATAACATGTCTACTTTCAGACTAGTGGAAAGAAAACATCCACTACACTATACTACACTTTGTCTATTTGTGTCTGTAGATTTCTCCTAAATTCACCAAATGTTAGCATTAGATAATGCCGCGTTTGCATGTATAAACATAAAATTTCAGATAACTTGTAAATAGGGCTGTCAGTCGATTAAAATATTTAATTGTAATAAATCGCAAATTATTCACACATTTTTTATCTGTTCAAAATCTACCTTTAAGGTAGATTTGTCAAGTATTTAATACTCGTATCAGCATGAGAGTGGGCAAATAATGCTTGCTTTATGTTAAATAAACTTAAACAAAGTAAACTAGAGTAAACTTTCTAGAGCGTCAGTACTGGTGTTACAGGAAAATCAAAAAGCATCTAAATAAGACATTCAGAAGCTGACCTCACACAGTATCATCCAAGGGTTTTTATAGTCTTAGTTGGATCAATGGACCAATAGTATTTCTTTAATAATCCAATCCTTATAATTACTCTAAAACATATAATAATATAAATTTGATTATATGATATTCATGTATTTTTTTTAGGGCTGTCAAAGCTAATGTGATAATGGAAATTTGTTTTAACGCCACTAATTTCTTTAATGCATTAATGCAACTTGTGATTTGTATGTTGTAGCAGGCTCAGTTTTAAAGCTAGAGTGAAGATATTGGCATCATATGAAACAAAAAAATCCTGAGGAATCCATTGGTACCAACCATGCCAGACTAGCTCGGAGGCTTGGAGCTACGAAGGATAAATAACGCTCAAAACTTGTTTGGCGAGGAAAAACTGGCATGGCCATTTTTCAAAAGGGTCCCTTGACCTCTGACCTCAAGATATGTGAATGAAAATGGGTACCCATAGAACCCATTTTCATTCATATCATATAGAGTCTCCCCTTTACAGACATGCCCACTTTATGATAATCACATGCAGTTTGGGGCAAGTCATAGTCAAGTCAGCACACTGACACACTGACAGCTGTTGTTGCCTGTTGGGCTTGACGTGTTGAGGTTATGATTTGAACATATTGTTTTATGCTAAATGCAGTACCTGTGAGGGTTTCTGAACAATATCTGTCATTGTTTTGTGTTGTTAATTGATTTCCAATAATCAATATATGCATATATTTGCATAAAGCAAGCATCTCCCTTTAAAGGTACATTTTGAACAGATTAAAAATGTGTAATTAATTTGTTATTAACCGCAATTAACTACGGACAATCATGCGTTTAATCACGATTAAATATTTTAATAGATTAGAGAATAAATGTGCCTCAGATTTCAACCGATGTTTCTTTACGTGGAAACAAGATGTCTTTTGCTTATCTTGGTAAGAGTGCTCTCGACCACTCGGAACATTTCTCTTACCTAAGAGAAGAGCAAAAATGTTGAATCCCAGAAAACAATGAGTACTAACAAAATAAGAGCAAATCGTGGATACGAACAAAAATAAGAGGTTCTTATATTGCTTCCTGCATGGGATCCATTGTTTTTGCACAATATGAACAGGATGTTCATGTATACACAGGAGCAGAAATAGAAAATCTAATATAAAATATGGAATAAGAGAGAGAGAGAGAGAGACAGTCAGAAAGGGTGTAAGACATAGATAGAGTAGTGTGCCAGAGGATTATCAGGCTGATTTACAGCAGATCTGCCCACCCGGACAATTGGATCAAAGGCTTGATCGAGACCAGTGGTTAGCCTAAATTCATCTGGAAGAGTGAGGGATTCAATTTCAGCTAACCCTGTGAAGCTACCTCAATAAAGTTTGATAATTATAACCCAACATCTGTACAGATCCAGACCAAATCCTGTCACAGGTTCAGTCTGACAGTGTAACCAGCAAGAGCAGAGTTTCTTACTGTGTGAGGTGAGGCTGAGCATGCTGAGTCTGATCCTCTGCCTCCATTGTTGTTTTGATTAGGGGTTTCTTTGGATCAAGTGAGTTCTTGTGAGATTAGAGGTCCCAAAGTCAGCGTCACATTTCAGTTTTATTGTTAGCGGATAATATTGTTGTTTGTTTGAGTTTGTGCCTCTCTTCTTTATATTTTTCCCCGTGGTGTATTAAAACAAAATACTTCATTTTTCCACCATCAGACGATAACCATTTTTACTCCCTTTTTTTTTTTTTTTTTACTCCACTTGAAAAACAACTTTCAACAGACTTGAAAATTGCCTTAGACAGAAAATCCATCACAGTGCAAAAAACTGAAGCCTTGATTTGGTCTTGTTTGAGTTCTGTTTTATCATTATCTCATTGTGCCAGAGAGTCCCCAGGTCGAGGGCTTTCATATCACTGCGTTACGTTGCGCTCCGCTTACTGTCAATCACCTGAATCCAACGAGAAGAAATAAAATTCTCTGGCAGGACGTAATCCCTCTCAATACATGTTGCAACACAAACACTGTCACAATTTAAAATACCTTCACAGTTGTGTCTTGTTATTGGAGGCATATTTGTTATCAGGGGGTAACAAGCACATTTCAAGATAGATTTGATAGGATGAAGTGTGGAAAACAATGACAATAAAAAAAAAGAGAAAATGTCAAGAAAATCTCTGCAATGCAAATGTTTTTGTTGAAATGTAAACTAGAGAAAGAAAAGCATAAATATCTGTAACCTGTAAATGACACCAGTATTTATTTTCGTGACGGTGGTATCTCATCTTTCTCTAATCTGTCATACTGATAGAAAACAGTCCTCGGTTACTACAGTATATGTTTATCTGTTGCAGTATATCTAGGTTTAAAGTCATACCAACACACACACAATGAAGTTGGAGTGCTTTGACATCAATAACTGTCAGAAGAACATAACAGACCAGAGTGAGAAGCTTGACAGAGAGAAAGAGAGGAGGGTCTGTGCTGGTGACAGTGAAGCCTTATTGACTTCCCCTCCCCCCACCATCTCCTCTTGATCACAGTAGTTTTCCCAGGGGAGCAACTCACCTGATTGGCTGCCTGTCGGGGGCAGGCGACTCGGGTTCGGAGGTGAGCGTGTTT
>CAKALG010017940.1:0-11975 GCA_916700815.1 Helicolenus hilgendorfi | reverse complement strand
TCCCAAGAGCTCAGCCGGCGAGCATCCTCGGCATCCCAGGGCTTCGAGCTGCTGCCCTTAGAAGGCAAATATCTGTGTAGCCTGCCAGTGTGAGTCACGGCTTGAACAGAGAACACTAGCACTAGCATGAAAGCTCTGCTCCCTGTTAACTTCCAACCCTCCAACCCTGCGGCCATCTCATCAGTAACCCACAGCAAGGCTCACTCGCTAAGACGCTCTTCCCACTGTATTTATCCACAACGTTTTTGACACTTCTCTCCGCCTCATGATTCTTGCTTCTCTCCCTTCTCTGTTTCCATCTGACCCCTTCTTTTCTACTAATATCTCTTCTTCTCGCTGCTCTCTAATCTCTCTATACTTCTTTTTACCATTCAAACTTCTCTTAGACTCCTAACACATTTTCAAGACATTTCCTCAGCATCTTTGCCTTGCTTGGCCCTGTCCCCATTCACACCTCCTTCATTGTGGGTGCATGGCTGCCTTACAAAATGTTTTTTGTCCATCTTTCTCCCATACCGCATCATGTGTCCTGTGATGTTTTATCACATCTTTTCTCCATCTCCTACTTCTCAGTCAAGGTGTTTCATGTAAGACCTGTTAGAAGGGATGTCCCAATTGTGTTTATTTTTATGTTTTGTTACTGATCAGTCATTTAATCTTGGTTATCTGCTAATGCTATTATATGTATAAGGTAGCTACTAGGGCTGTCAAAGTTAACGTGAATTCGTTTTAATGCCACTAATTTCTTTAACGCAACTTGCTATTTTTAGGTTGTAGTGGACAGTGTCAGTTTTAAAGCTAGAATGAAAGTTCTGGCATCATATGAAACTAAAAAACCTAAGGAATCCATTCGTAACAGATGTGTCATGTTAGCTTGTCAAGAAGGAGGCTAAATAACGCTCCGAACTTTTGCTAAATTTTGGCGAGGAAAAAGTGGCATGCCCATTTTCAAAGGGGTCCCTTGATCTGAAAATGGGTTTCCCCTGGGTTTCTGGACAATATTTGTCATTGTTTTGTGTTTTTTATTGATTTCCAATAATAAATATATACATACATTTGCGTAAAGCAAGCATATTTGCCACTCCCATGTTGATGAGAGTATTGAATACTTGACAAATCTCCCTTTTAAGGAACATTTGAACAGATGAAAAATGTGATTAATCGTGATTAACTATGGACAATCATGCGATTAATCACGATTCAATATTTTGATCGATTGTCAGCCCTAGTAGCTACATTATAGAGTTGCACAGTACAAATTTAACCTCAAGGAGGCCGACATTCAAATCAGTAAAGCCAATCCAGTAATCCTTGATATCTTCACCAAGAAAATGTAACTTGCATCAGTGCTTTCCTTTTATTTTAAATAGAGGAGTGTCGGTATGAATCTGTTGTGACAAAAGGCTACGGACAGGATTTGCAGAGCATCTCTATATTCCTATCATGAATACAATATGCACATTGAGGGGCAATATGATGCAAAATGAAAAAAACATACTTTGGTCTCAGACATGGATCTTGCAGATAGGCTTGGGACATCCCTAGCTGTTAAGTCGTCATGTTTTTGTTATGCTGTATGACGCAGATACGTGTCTTATCCCCGGATGACCGCCCCACTTTAACGACACACCGATATAAACGTCATGCAACTTGTGCTTTTCCCATTGCATCTGTTGGCACCCATGCTCTTCCTCCTCATCAATTCCTAAGTATAAACATTCTTTTACCCGATTTAAGAGTAGCGAGGGCAACGGGTGCCAGCAGCATGGCTAAATATAAGACCGGGGTGGGTGTATTGGTACTGTGTGTCCTATCATATTGGCACCGGCGGTGACTTTTTGTTCTTCCCAAACCAAGCCTTGTCAGTTTATTATTAGACTGACTTGCGCTTCAGCGTGTGCGTCTGTGTTCGTCTCACTCTGGGAATGGCTCCATTTCAAAGTACGGGTCATTAGAAGCAGCGATCGCTTGGTGGGAGCTGCATCTGAAAGGTTGAGGCGGTCTTATTATAGCTGAGGAGCTTCTGTAATTGTACCCCCCTTCTAAGAAAATACAAAGTGTTTCCCAAGAAGCAAGCGTGCTGACAGCAGTGCGTGGGTTATTATTCAGAGGGGGGGGTTTTAAGCCGTCATCATCACAGTTTAATAGCACTGTGGGTTGTTAACTGCTCTGTTGTACTACCTTGATTTAAAAAGGCTAAACTGTGATATAGTGTTAGACAGTAACATGCCCTTAATGTTTCATTTAGAGTAATTAGTCTGGATGAGTAACAGGTTAATAATGAGTAAGGAAATGATTCTAGCCAACGATGCTATGATTTATATGTTCTGTAATGAATAATGATATTGAGTTGACCTGAATGGTTTTGAGGCTATTTATACTCTTGCATGCCACAGACCCATTGACTATGAAGTCATGGGAGTAAAAAACCTGTACACAGGCCATGCAGGGTATCACTACTACACTTGTTCCATGTTACTCTGGGCCCTTTTTGAGAGCTTTTCAAATCTTAAGCATATCTCTTTGTCAGTTTTATGACATATGTAATTTAAAGTCATTGCATAATCCCTGTATGTTTACGACCGCTTGTAATCTCGGAGTCTTTGTACAGTATAATGTGACAGAACTGTAGATTACCAACACTAGATCAAGCTGAAGACATACATCCATACAACAACTAAAGATACAATATAAATCAATGTCATCGTTTCACCTTAAATCAAAAAAGTCCCAGTGCCACCAGCCCCACACAAGAGTCAGAAAATCTGTATAATTTCAGTTATTTATGTTACTGTTTTGCATATGAATGAGGCAGCGCTGTGACGCCACTGTTTAAAAGGCTAGCATGGGGAAGCATTCCAGGGCTTAGCCTTCCTGAATGAAGTACGTTGGCGAACGCAAACCTAAGCTAATCCCTCCCTTATTCCAAGAGGCTTTGCCCGGTATGTGAGCAATCATGCTCCTGTTCAGCAGTCCCAGCGACCCAGCATCCACTGGGGTTACTCCAGGGTACAGTTCAAGGGTATGGATCACTGGCCAGACCACATGCTGCTAGAAATAGCACATTTAAAATTTGATTTTGTGATTATTGTAGATTAGAATGCGCCAAATTGCTTAAGCCTTTATAAATGTGTTTCGTTTGACGTTGGCTTTATTACTTCCTGATGGCGAAATGAGAAATGTGTTGATGTAGAAACAAAAAGGAAAACCTGGTAAAAGAAATGCTGCTTCAGAATTTCGGAGGATAGTATTCAAATGCTATCCTCTGATTCAAATACATGACTCCCCTCATTTCATCTCCAACCCTCATGTCACCTCAAGTGCTAGCGTTTCCTGTATCTGGTATGGCTCAAATCGCATAAGCAATGTTGAAGTGTGCAGCCAATTACGCACAGAAATACCCCAGTTTCAACACTTGAAGGTGATGAAGTCTGAGGAAGGTGAACTGTCAGGCATATCAAACACATCCCCTCACATTTTAGCTCAAGGCTGACACAAATTCAAGCTAAGCAGGACTGACTTAAGCACCAGAGTAATGAGCTCAACAGAAGGGGGGGGGGCAAGTAGGAACAGTGTTTTGTGAAATATATCGTCTTCCCTGTCGAGAGACATCAGTGTTGCAGCTCTGTTCCAAATCACCACATCTAGTAATGGTTGTAATAATAATATTGAAATATTAAAGGGGACATATTATGCTCATTTTGGGTTTCTACTAGAACATGTTTACATGCTTTAATGCTCAAAAAAACATTATTTTTCTCATACTGTCTGTCTGAATATACCTGTATTCCCCTTCTGTCAGAAATGCTGCGTTTTTAGCGCCTGTCTCTTTAAGACAAGTGACTCGAAAAGGTTGAGAACAACCGTTCTAACCATTGTTATCATGAACCAGCATGTGACATAGGAAGGGGAGACACATCTGAATGGTTCTTGATTCACATGTTTCCTGATCTAGGCTGCCCACAAAAAACTGACTGGGTTGTCTTATTTCTCAGTTTGGGGTTTGGTAGGCACTCAAGCCGTTACTAAGTTTTTCATGGTATGTCCCCTTTAAACAGCAAATCCAAATACCCATCTGTGAAATTGCATCTCTTTTGATGAAAGATAAAGTAGCAGTCAATCACAGATGAAAATACCCATGACATTTATTTTCCGGTTGCTCAAAATTAAAAGAGAGAGGAAAATGAAAGATAAAAAAGCATTTAATAATGAAGTCAGAAATGGGATTTCATGGTGAATCACGCTGCTATTCTCGACCAGTCTTTGCTTTCCAAGTACCAACAGTTTCTGTCACCACTTTGTCTCTCATGCCCCTTCCTGTTCCCCTGTCCCCCCCCAGGATCACTGGTGTCTCCGAACTCTGTCCCGAACAACCTGGATAGCAACAAGTCGATGGAGAGGAGACCGTCGAAAGTAGGGGTCAGTAGAGAAAGCAGCAGTGTCGACTTCAGCAAGGTAACCTAACCACAGTACTGAGCACAGAAACAGTCCATCATGGTGGAGGGGCCCATGAGTTCATCAGTGTCGTTCTTCAGCTTCTGGACTTCCACAGACATTTCAATGGTCTGTGTTGAAAGCTACGTGTGTGAGAGCCACCATCACATACCCATCGGCCCTTTTCTTCTGGGCTCAGTAAGAGGCATCTTCAGTCATTGCTTTGCCTGTAATTGATCAACAAAGTAAAAGTCTTCCACAGTTATGTAACTGTGTTTAGCTTTGAAAATTCCTCCCTCGCTTGGCCTCCATTCATCCTACCATTTTGTACCTCATCCACAAAAAAAAATGGCAGACTGCCATAAGTACTTATCATTATAAAACCATCCATTACGACTGCCAAAAAATCAGGTGCAGTGTTTATGTGAGTCAGAGGATACAAAAGAAGGATGAAGGCACAGTCTTTTCTTCACAGGGATAAATAAATCGTTGCCATGCTCAGATCTGTATTTAGCATTGCACATAGTTATTCAGGAACACGATAAAACGGCAACGGACAATCTTTGCTCAGTACTTAGTAGTGGTTTACGTAGCTCCTAACTTGCCTTATCTTTCATTCGTTATCCAAGCGACCTGCTGCCATCCCTTACATTCCTGCTATCTCTGTTTGCATGTGTATTCCTGTAAGCTAGTCCCTCATTCTTTCTCTCTGTTTACTATTAGTATTTGTTTGTTTATCTGATTCTTTAATTTCATTTGTTCCATTGGTTTCAGGTGGACATGAATTTCATGAAAAAGATTCCTCCGGGTGCCGAAGCCTCCAATGTACTGGTGGGAGAAGTGGACTTCCTGGAGAAGCCCATAATTGCCTTTGTACGCCTGTCCCCCGCGGTCCTGATCACAGGCCTCACAGAGGTGCCGGTGCCCACGAGGTACAGTCATTTGGAATTGAATGACATTATGATGGAGACTTTTATTCCAGAAACTCTGACTCCGATAAGTTATTACGCTCCAGCAGCAACTTAAAGCAAACTGACAAAGTGCTTTTGTAAAAGCCCCTGTTCACATGGGACTAATATAACCTGGGGATTTACTGTGGTTCTGACGACAGTAAATCTCTGTCCACAACCTTGCTTTCCTTCTCTGTAATCTCTACAGTAACACGACTAAGAGGCTGTCAAAGTCTGTAGCCACGCAAGTGGTCCTGTGAAGCTCTAATGCTCATCACACACCAGACACAGTATAGTGGCTTTGGAAAATAGAGAGACTACTTTAGTTTTCTTTTATACTGACAAATTAGGGATGCCAAAGTTAATGTGATAATAACGCATTAACGCAAGTTGCAAATTTTAGGTTGTAGCGGGCTCAGTTTTAAAGCTAGAGTGAAGATACTGGCATCCTATGAAACCAGAAAACCTAATGAATCCTTTAGTAACCACGTCATACTAGCTTGTCACGAGGGATGTTAAATAACGCTCCAAACTTACGCTAAATATTGGCGAGGAAAAACTGGCATAGCCGTTTTCAAAGGGGCAGCTTGACCTCTGACCTCAAGATATGTGAGGTTCTATGGGTACCCACGAGTCTCCCCTTTACTGACATGCCCACTTTATGATAATCACATGCAGTTCTCAGATCTCCCTTTAAGGTACATTTTGAACTGATAAAAAGAAGTGTGATTGATTTGCGATTAAACGAGATTAACTATAGACAATCGTGCGATTAAATATTTGAATGGATTGACCGGTATTACAAATACTGTTTTCTTTGTATATATTGGGGCGAAAAAGTTCAATTTGGCTTCAGCATGGTACATGAGGCAATACACCTTACTGCAGACAATTTCAGTGTATTTCACTCAACAATGGCCGTAACATCCCAAGAAACATACGAATGTGTCAGCAGAGGCAGGGGAGAAGACTGCTCACTCACAAACATGGATGTTAACAATGTACATATATAAAAAACATTAACTGGCTTTGCAAAAGTTTTAAAATGTTTTTAAATGCATTCAACGTGTTTATTATCCTCAAAGATACCCACAATGCATTTTAGTGAGAAACAATGATGATTTAACGGTTGACAAGAGCAATTCCACAGGGTACCTTTTATGTGAATGTGTGCTGTTGTGATTGGTATTGAGGTCGGTGTTATTCGTGGAGTATCTCATGATTATTTGTCTTGTTCAAAGGTTTCTTTTCCTGCTTTTGGGTCCTCACGGCAAAGGGCCTCGGTACCATGAGATTGGTAGATCCATGGCCACACTAATGACAGACGAGGTGAAAAAGAGAAGATTGATCCTTTTTCTAACTTGTTATTTCAGTCCTAAAACTGTATCAAAAACTGCTTCAGACATTTAATAACTCCTAAAAATACTCATTATGTAGATTTTCCACGACGTGGCATACAAGGCCAAGGACCGAACCGATCTGCTGTCGGGGATAGACGAGTTCCTCGATCAAGTGACTGTCCTGCCTCCTGGAGAATGGGACCCTACGATCCGGATTGAGCCCCCCAAGAATGTCCCGTCTCAGGTTAGTGGTTCTCTCTGTCAAATATTGTTGAATGTGAACTTAATGAATAACACATCCAGAGGTGTGTCTGTTTTACATATATGAAAATCAAATACCATGTACCACAAACGGACATTTCCCTGGTGCAGAGATCATTAACCAGCTGCATCCTAACACCCTTACTACTGTAGACCTCATACTGTATTTAAGTCTGGTCTCACAAACAGTAACTTAGAAGTTTTCGTTGACTTTCTGCATGTGTATTTCTGTACATCACACTTTACTTCATACATCTATAATCACAGTGAGAGTGCCCCCTTATGGATTTAAAGCATCATGACAGCAAAGGAATTGAAATGTATGCAACAACGTTATATTTAAATATCCTGACCTGACCTGACCTGACCTGCAGATGAAGAGGAAGAGACCGTCCCAACCCAACGGCTCTGCGTCTTCATCTGGAGAGCTGGAAAAGGAAGAGGACATCCACTCAGGGCCTGAGCTGCAGAGGACCGGGAGGTGAGTGATTATTGGAACTTACTCACTCCAGTAATTTTTCAATTAATATCACTTGTGTTAAAAAAACATGTTGATAAAGATATATTTGAGAATTAAAGCGTGACCTAGTTGAATCCACAACTTCATTAGCACAAGTAGGCATGTTTAATACATCATGTATATTATATTGAGACAAGTGCTTCTTGTTAAGGAGAAAACTCATCAAGCCCCTTTCCCACTGGACCAAAAACCCTCTCATTTTGTCTTCAGTGGGAAAGGTTACAATCGGCATTCATTCCGGGGACAAATGACTCAGTAGCAGTAGTCACGGGTATTTATCTGCTCCAGCTCCAATCGGCAGTGATGGAAACACGACACCCGAGTGGACGCGCTCATTTCCGCCCCTTTTCTGGCACTTTCTTTGTCATCTTAGCCACAAATTCCATCCGTCTCCGTCCCAGCAGCGCTCGAACATCGTTCCAAATTAGTCGGCACCGAGTTTGAAGAGAGACTGAATAAGTAACAGATATATTTTTAAAAAAAAGAAGTAACCACCATAACATTCTCACAGACCTTCATGCAGCTTTCTACTTTTTACTAGTCTTACTCACCGGATGTAGACTGTGGGTATAACGCTGACTTCACACCAGGCAGCAGCGAAATGTGGCTCGCCGCAATAATTACATTTCTCTGCGGCCGGGAAGCGTGTTTATGTTTTTCAAGCGGGAGGATTCTTTGTAACATAGGTCAACATGTCACAGGAGTCACAGGATCTGTTTACCGATTGGCTGCGGGTGCCTCGCTGCAGGGCGCATTTCACCGCTGCTCCTGAATTTGGCATAAGCCTGCCATTGGCCACTTATTTCAGTCTGAATGCTCCCTTTCCTGCATCCTGCATCCTGTGTATAGCAGTGCCCTAAGACAATTGTGATTAGTTTAAAGAAATACAAACAAGCCAGAGCGTTTTTTTTTCCCCTATACCAGAATAATAATATGTGGAGCCAGACCTTTCTTTAGTGCTGACACAGCGCTGTGGAGATGGGTCCAGACTAACTGTTTACTAACCCTGTCTTCCAGCATGTTTGTAACTTTGAACGTGACACACCAGAAAAAAACAAAAGGCACGATCTACTTTGTCCAGTAGGAAGGTGCTATGGAGATTAAGGACGTCATTTTATCCTCTTTAGTTACAGACTTATTTGTGGTTACAATAGTTAGAACGTCATTTCTGCAAACACTGAAAGGTATTTTTACAGTATGTGTTTTTTCCTTAAGTGGCGGACAGCAATAGTTTTTGATCTGTAAGCAAGTGTTCATTAAAATCTTTTGGAATTATTTCTATGAGGTTCCTCACATATCATTAAAGTAGACAAGAATTTGAAAATGTGCAAAAAGTAAAATTTCCTAAACTCAACACCAATGTGTGTTTTAGCAGCTCCATACCTACTGTACTCTGTGAACCCAGATGCTGACATTTATGGATTCCTCATGCTGATGCTGGGTCTCTGGAGCCCGGGCCACACAGCGAGAGCGAGAATGTGTTTATTTGAAACCTCAGACAAACACACAGTCTGCACACATCAGTTGCGAGGCACTGTATTATTTACAGATTCACTCCGCTTTTCACCGCGACTATAAAAGGCTCATGCTATGAGGGAGCTGCTGGAGGACGGAGGAGTGCCAGGAAGTGTTAGAGGCTAATGTAAAGAACGCTATCGGGGGAGCTGTATACGAGAGACAGCAGGGGGTTGTGGAGGCAGGCAGTAGAGGTTATTCGCAGAGGTGTGGGGGGAAAAGGAAATGAAAGAAGACCTCACAGCAGAGCAATTGGACAGGTGTTAGAGGAAAGAGGGGAAGAGATACAAGATGTGAAATGGAATTCATCAAAGTGAAGAGAGGCGGACGGCAGCAGCATCACAGTACCATCGAGGTTTTGGGATTGAATTATAAAGATGCATACTCAAGCTTGTGACACTGCCTCAGCATTAACAGTAGCAGTGTTGATACCTTTTTAATTAGTGTTTCTTGCCAATTAACTGTGTCAAAACAGCCTCAACACCTAGTAAATAATCATTATTACAGTTTTACTCACCTTATATTAAGAGATGCTGCATTTAAATAATTCCAACTATAAAAAGAACAACAGGAAGGTTGTGTTAAATGAACACATAATGATTCACAGGGCGTTGGTGTTAAGAGAACAGCAGAACCACTTTGGTTAAATGGCTGCAAACAATTATCATTTTTATTATTCACTTCATAACCATTAAAGCACAGTTGCCTTTTGCACTATTTTCTTTTTATTTCGTTGGATTTCTGATATAATCTAACTAAATTAAGTGTCCACTTGACTCTTCCCATTACCCCTACTTAACATACTGATGTATTATTATTATTATTATACAAAATGTATTGTGCGCTCATACTTAAAAGTTCAAACATTAAAAAGGACCTCTTCCCTCCTCCAGGATATTTGGAGGTCTGATCATGGACATCAAGCGGAAGTTACCGTTCTACTGGAGCGACATCAGAGACTCCTTCAGTCTGCAGTGTCTAGCCTCCGTCCTGTTCCTCTACTGCGCCTGCATGTCCCCCGTCATCACGTTTGGAGGTCTGCTCGGGGAGGCAACAAAAGGAAACATAGTGAGTCTGAAAGCTTGACACTTAAAAGTCGATACTTGATGCTTTTCATGAACCCAGTGGGAATCAAACCCCTAACTTCTGAGTTGTCTTAAGTGCCATGTTGTACCCAGTGAGATAAACAGAACCTAGTACAATTTGTCTATCGTATGTGAGTTTATAATTGAATATTGTGAGTCTGTTGCTTAAAATGAATGTTGTTATGCTATTGTGGCTGATTAACAGTGAAACCTCAAGTTCCCCAGAATCCTCAAGTCAAAGCAAAGAAGTCATCTGATGTAAAACAGTCTAAAGTTGTTGTTTCCTTCAAACCAATGTGTGCAACACAAATGCTTTCTTACACCATGTCATTTAACATGAACCACCCGTGTTAATGTACGTACATACAGTACATGATATAAGCGTTGAATGCAGATGTGATGATCTGCAGTGCATACAGTCCATCCCAGTTCATGTAGCCTTTTTCCATACACATGTGCTGGCTTGATTCAGCGCGTCAGCCTAGCACAGCAGGGAATTGCATCTCCATTACAACAGGGATACCCACCTGAGGGTGTGTGTAACCATGGTTTGTGACTAGTGGCCAAAGGAGCGGGTGTAAAACAGTGGATGAACACATTTCATTTCCTATATTCTTCACAATTAAAGTCCCCCTAAATTCTTATATAATAGAAGCCCTCTGTTCTTTTATTTAAAAGCTTTTTATGAAGCAGCAAAATCAGGAAATGTTGGGTTTTCATTTAGCAGCAAATTAAAACGACTCCTCTAAAGCTGAAAGCGAAACAGTGAAATAAAGCAGCTATCTGAAAGTACAAACAACGACGCAGGAGAGAAACTAAACTTCAAACCAGAGATTCAGTTACAAGCTACATTAGTGCTAAGACCTGAACACACACGTCTTTCTCTCTGGTCTCGCAACACGTGCTGGTTTGAGGAGGAGTAGGGGGGTTGTGGTTGGCCGGCGAGACGTCGCTGCTATATAGTGTCGCACTTTGGCCGTACTCCAGAGAGTCCATCTAGGGCGCGGCGCGGCAGAACTCAGTGCGCTAAAACTGGTAATGGAAATGCAAATCAGCGCGGCATGGTTTGATTTGGTATAGTGGAAAAAGTGCCAATGGAAAAGCCCCAATAGTTACATGGGTTACTGTTTCTCAAGGGAGAAACACATTTTCTGACTACCCTATTTCATCATTTTTTTCTAAAGCAGGTAATTTAGTGTGTCAAGGAACGTCCCCGTAATCTATCACCCACTTCACCGTGCTATCACATCCTCATTTAGGAGGATGTCTTTCACTGTGAGGTCTTTATTCGCTGTCCAAATAGGATATGATGATGATTCAGCGTCCCATGCGCTAATCTGTTATCACACTGCAAGCTACATAGTGTCTCTCTTTTTATCGCTTCCTCTCCCTCTCTCTCTGTCTGCCTCTCTCTCCTTTTTACCCAGATGTCCTTACTAGGGCAGGGACTGTTGGCATAGGCACAGTCTGTGTGCTGGTGTGTGTGATGCGTCTGAGTAAACTCAGCAGGCGAGAGGCTCCATACACAGATACGACTGCAGACAAGTCAGCAGGGTGGGAACATTTGTAACAGTTTATCTAGCCTCTCAGACGCAGCCCAGGATGTCTGTTTAATCAAAACTCTGTGTTCTGGTCGGGGTGGGTGTCCTCTTCACCTCTCTCTTTTCTCCTTCAGTCTTTCCCTCTCCATCCTCCTCTGGGTGGTTTCACCTCCCACATCCTCCCTTTCTCACTCCCTCACTTCCTCCCTCTCCTGTGTGTCTACAGAGTGCCATAGAGTCTCTGTTTGGGGCCTCGCTGACAGGCGTAGCGTACTCCCTCTTCGCAGGCCAGCCCCTCACTATTCTCGGCAGCACGGGCCCCGTTTTAG
>CAKALG010017939.1:0-12098 GCA_916700815.1 Helicolenus hilgendorfi | reverse complement strand
TATATGGGAAATGCAATAAAAGAATAGGTAAAATTCGCTTGGTCTCTAAAGCTGTTTCTAACCGCTATAAACTTTCAATGTTTTTTTGTTAGTGAGAGTCCAAATTATGTGGCTGTGTACTTAGCATGCCCAGATAAGATATTTGTGTTAAGACTTTACACATATTTACTTCATTAAATTAATAGTCTATAATGGAATGAAACTGCACAAACAACAGGTCAATTGAGACTGATGACAACCAGGTAAGGAAATGAATATCTAAAGTATTAGATCACTTTTCAGAAAGTTAAAAAAACAAAACAAAACTGGATTAGCGTACAAGGTGCCATTGTGCTCCAGAAATATTCGGAAAATGCAAAGGTGGACAGACACGTCAAATTTCTTTGCACTATCTCACACAGCCTAAGGCCTAGATCCACTGAGTCCTAGCTGAAACCCAAAGTTTGCAATTGTACACTTTATACTCAGAAGTTACCAAGACTCCAAAATAAAAGGGTCTTGCGGGAAACAGTTTAACACCTGGTTCTCTGACAGGTCAGGCAACTGATAACATGACCCTAGACCCCTGCTTCAAATAGCTTCAATGTTGCTGAGCCCAACCAAGCATGTTATAAAAATACATCTTGCGAAATAACCTGTGATCCTAAATGCAGACGCTGAGAACAGAAGAAAAAGCAAATCCTCAAAGCAAATTTATCTCTACTGATCTATATTACTAAAACTACTGTGTGTCTCTGAGTGGAACCTAACATAACACAGAGGAAGTTTTAGGTGTGGCGCTACCCAACAGAACTGAAAGCCAAGCCTTTACAGGAAGCTGATATTTACTGTACATAGCGTAAATAAATAATCTATGACCACATATTCTGACAATGAGCAGTATCTAATAGAAGTTGTCTTAGAGCAATTTACAGAGAGGATGAATGTGCTGCCACACCTCATCTCACTGGCAGAGTTCTGGGTATCTAATGCCAACACAAGAGAACCAAGGCTATCTATATCGGTGTCTGATGTCAAAGTCAGACCAGCTGTTCCAGGCTGCATCAGCGTGACATAGATTGAATTTTTGAGTAATCCTCTGAAGAATGCATCTGTATGCAGGAATTCATTTTGTTGTCTTAAAATAGAAGTATTGCTTTATACAACCTCACAATCCCTTTTATATTGAGTGACACATTGTGGCCACATGCAATGACACATCACAGTAGAATACACAAACTGTCCAGCAGTTGCTTTTTATTAATCTGAGGTGAGAGGGAGGCATTAGGGGCCAAAGGCGGAAAGAAACGTGGATGTGAAGATCAAAAAGTTCAAATCCATCTGTCAAACTTCTTACTGCTCCACCATAAGGGCTCACATTAAATAGACAAGTAGGAAAACTCTTGGTAAAGATTCAAAACCAACTGATCACTCTTGTGAGAAACACTAAAATCTGAAACACACAAAGGAGACCAGCACGCTGCTGCAATGCTTTTCATCTTTTACATCCTCTTCCTTCTGCGTTCAGGCTGTTTTAGCGATGAATCATTTCTCATCGGGTCACAAAAAGGCCTTGGTAAGACTATTGTATCCACACCTAGACCCATGATACCCTGGTGTACAGAAGATCAAAAACTGTAATGGATGTGTAATTTTGATGCATTTTAATTAGCTACATTTGTCTGTAAGGAATAGAAAATTAAGCATGATGGACGTTTTAAATCTGTCTTTACTTCCATTTTTCTAGTTGGTAAAAATGATATGCTTTATGAAAAATCTATGAAATCTGCTGTGGTCATGAAGCTCTGAAAATCTGATTATGTGAGTTATGCGAACTGGTATTCTTTATTTTTGGACTCTTGGTAGTAGTAGTGCTTGAAAATGTGTTGTGGATCTGGTTTATATTGATTTGTGATGACTTGTAAACCCATGCATTACACAACAATAATAATAAAAAAAACATCATCTTCAAGACACAATTGCCTTGCTCTGAGTCTAACATTGGATCTGAAGAAACCCAGCACCGACACTTACTCACAGAGAAAGGGTCTTTTTTTGTGTATTGTGGGCAAAAAACTTGACGCCGTTGATGGCTTCTAGCTGAAAAACGTTTTTTGCCCACAATAACCAAAAAAACTCCTTTATCTGTGAGTGCCGGTGCTTTGTTTCTTCCGTCCTTGCCACTACCACGCACCCGATACTGTTCAAGATTTGGAGCTGTGCTCGCTGCCACTTTCCACTACATCTAACATTGGGTCTAGAGAGAACAGATGTCTCACCAGTGACCACTTGAATGCCTCCTCATGCCTGTCTTTAGCATGTCAACAGCATGCAGAAGGCGGAGTCTCTAAGAGCACGTGCCTCCAGCTGTCTGGCTGTCACCACACTCGCTATGTTCACAACTTCTCATCTTGACAGAGTCCTTGAACAGACATACAAAACATTGTGAGCCTTTTAACTGCTTTAAATTTCTTCTATAATCAAAGCATCTCAAAGCAAAAACCCTATTTACCTTGAGACATAATAAGATCTGCAACACACGGGCTGAGAGGAGTAACCAGAGTGCCATGGATAGGCTAGGTTCAGACACTCCCACCTCTCATACCACACTAATTCCTGGGCGAGGCCTGAACATTTGGAAAGTATTTGACTAATAATCACTACATATGCCTACAGACATGGAGGCTCCACTATGATAGTGCGGAGAGGACAGCCCCTCAATGCCTTTGATCATGTAGGCTACTCAGCAGCCTCTTGTGGCCAGCCTGGGAAAATGAAGACCCCAGAGGATACATTAGAGCCAAGTTTGAGAAACTAGAAATTGAAATCTGTAAACGTCAGGACGGATTAAATAAACTGATTAAAGCCCCTGAGTGTAGGATTTGAAAAATGTCCAACTTTGAGTGGGCGTTAGTGTTAAAGAAAGACACTGCAGCAGGCAGCAATTGTTGTTGCTACATGAAAGATACTACAAATAAAACTCAGTAAGTCCATTTACAATTGGATATATATGTTATGTCTAATTAGGTGCTCAGGTGACAAAAGTGGCGAGGGCTGGAGACTATGGCCATTTAGACAATGGATGTGAGGCAACCAGAATCAGGGAGGGAGAGCCATGAAATTCCACCATAAAGGGCTTTAGTTGAGTTGTGTTTCCCCTTTAACCTCATCACATGCTGATAGGGCTCACCTGTGCCAAATTGACTCTGTACCAGCCTGTGGTTACTCATTAAGATAATGTCAGACATGAAACTGTTTCTAACATTTTGGCTATACTGCAGGTGCACTGGTTACCAAACCCATGAAAGCACAATCTTAAACAACAGTTAGGATATTTTCACAGCAGACATTTTGGCCTGTCATAATAGAAAAAGCTCAGGTGTTACTGATAACATTAATGTGGGCTCCATTTTATTCACATATACTGGTAAGCCATGACAGTGTGACACAATATCAGGATCTGAAAAAGAAGCAGCTAAATGGAATACAGCCAAGTAGTAGTAGGAGTAGTAATAATAGTAGTAATATTGAGACTGGTTGTTTTATACTTCAGATCTATTGGCAAGGATTTTTTTTTGCAACCTTGTGCGTATATAATGTAGGTATAGATTTTATAGTTCAGGGCTGCAACTAACAATTATTTTCATTGTTGATTAATCTGTTGATTATTTTCTTGATTAATCGATTAGTTGTTTGGTCTGTAAATGTTAGAAAATGGTGAACATTTTCCCAAAGCCCAAGAAGACTTCCTCAAATGTCTTATTTTGTCCACAACTCAAAGATATTTAGTTTACTGTAATAGAGGAGTAAAGAAATCAGAAAATATTCACATTTAAGAAGCTAGAACTTTCACTTTTTTCACCCTTCAAAAAATTACACAAACTGATTAATCAATTATCAAAATAGTTGGCGACTATTTGAATAGTTGACAATTATGGTCCATTATGGTTAGTGAAATGTTTTCAAGAAACTCAACCTCAAAACAATCAGACAACTCCTTTCTGTAACAAGTCCTCATCTTCTTGGTCTAAGAGAAGTTAACAAACAAGTTAACATACGTGTTGATAAGACGTAGCTTAATAAACATGGAATTCATTCCAGGCTAATGTATTGGAATGCATCCAATTGTTCAGGTGTGCAGAATAAACTGGTAATTGAGGGTACAGTCTACTAAAACACAATATAACCATTTGAATCTATGTGAGGGAGATGAATTTGGATTTTAATTATATTCAACGTACATTGCAAAATAATGATATATCCCCCATCTCTGCCTGCACCTCAAATTTTACTGTTAATACCTGTTGCCAAACAGACAGAGCTTATTGACACTAAGATTTGGCAACACACCCTTAAGTCACGGTTACCTTAGGTGGCACCGGGAAGAAGGCTCAAACTGCAAGACACACCTTCTTTTTTTATGTTATCACAGCAACCTTTTATGAAAGCCCTGTGGCATGATCTCATAAGTACATATAAATCTTGTTTAAACCTGTAAAATTCTTTCATAGCAGTTTGTATTAGAAGTTTGAATTATGATGATGTGCTGCATGTTTACAGAAATCTGATGACAACATTTGTAATGTTGTTCAATCTTCTAATTTACTTTTTCAGTCGATAACTTGCCTTTTTTGTGCTGACAGACCTCCGTAGTACTCTGCCATTGGGTCCGGTCACTCTGGTATTGCTGCTACTGCCTGAGGGTAGTGTACTGGCAGACGGAGGGCTGGAGGGAGTACCGAGGGGAACGGGCTTCTTCTCTGCCAGGTTCCTTTGGGATGCCACATTGTTGTTCTCATTGAAGGTCAACCACATTTTGTCCTGGATCTCCCCACTGCTCATGTCAATGTGTTGTCCACTTTTGATTAGGTCAAGATAATCTTTGAGTAGTGATTGGGTTGCAGTATCACTCAACCAGTTGAGAAATAGCTCGTCCACTTTCATCTTAAGGACTGGCTGGAGGACTTGTGGTGACGGCATTTTGCAGGATATAATTATTGGCTCTGACAAACGTACCTGTGTAGAAATAAGAATAACATTAACATCACAGCACAAACACTCTGGTTCTGTATTTCCAGCACAACCCCATTGAATACGGCAATATACACTGTATAACCGAGGAGCTGACTAAGTTGGCTCCCTGTCTCTCAGAGAATTGATTTCAAAATACTCCTGCTGGTTTTTACAAAGCACTAGATGGTTTAGGGCCAAAATACATTTCTGATCTTCTGCTATGTTATGAACCATCCAGACCTCTCAGGTCATCTGGATCAGGTCTGCTTAGTGTCCCCAGAGTCAAAACTAAACATGCAGAAGCAGCGTTCAGTTTTTCTGCACCAAATATTTGGAACAAGCTCCCAGAAACCTGCAGGACCAACTTCAACTCTGAGTTCTTTTAAAACAAAGCTTAAAACTTTCCTGTTTGCTGCCTTTTTAAACCAGATAATGATCTTATAATGCACTACAGCTGCACTACAGCTTTTACTCTTGTGTGTTATACTGTATTTTAGCTTCTATCCTAGCTTTTATTTTTAGCTCGTTTTTATTTTCTAATCTTTAATGTTTTTATAACTGTTTTAATTATGTCTTAATGTTCTTTTGTTTCAAATATTTTTATTATGAAGCATGTGTATGTCAGTGATACAGACTTCTGTGGGGTGTGTACCATGCCTTATTTTTTATATATATCAACAAAAACAGACAATACTAGGAACTAAGGGCAAACAAAAATGGAGACAAGCAATTACAAAGAACATAAGTAGTTAAAGGAAAAAAAACAAAACACAACAAACAAAAATAAATAAATAAAACACTGATAACACCCTAAGGCACACAAATCAGGGAGACATTGTCTTAATGTTCTTTTGCACTTTATCACAATTTTTTTGAATGTTTATATAAATCACTTTGAATTGCCCTGTTGCTGAAATGTGCTCTACAAATACAGCTGCCTTGCCTTGCCTCAGTTATTATAAATGCAGTGACTGATTTGCAGTGGCTTTGTGTCAGCCGTCCTTTGAGTACACACACTAACATTATTGATATTTTAGCGCGACCCATCAATGCCTTAGTTAGCCCACAGGCAACAGTAAACGTGAACCCACATTGACCCCGGTAGCTATTTCAACTCAATAGTAGAAAACACAGCTGCTTAAAAACAGTATTTACTGATCTAACGTCACATAAAGCTGCCAGATTACTTAGGAGAGAGAAGTCGACAGTGTTAGTTGTTATTAGCTCATTCTAAGAGCAACAGGCAACAACAGTGTGTTAGCTACGATAGCTTTAGCAAGCTAACGTTAGCCGGCTAACTAAGGTACCAACCTTGGAGAGGATGCACGGTAACGCGTTGATACGACTCCACGTTACTCCTTTAACGTAAGCGAAGCTGTTGCACGCGTGTCTGTTTACCTGCGACGTACAAAAGTACCGCGTTGTGTATCTCCGGTGTTCATCATTTCGCTTAGCTAAACCGGAGCGCTACTTCTCAGGCTCTCGTTCCCCTGGTAACCACAACGTGTTAACGCGAGATCTTCTCAAGCAGGGTGAGAGTTCATCCCACCCCCAACGGTTTCTCCTCCAGGAAGATGATGTTCTCTCACCGCCCACCTGTTGAAGGTCTGCTGCTCCACTGCTCGCTGCTGTGTGTACACATATATTTATCCACTCCTTCATTATTTCTACCGCTACAGTTCTCCCTCACCATAAGACCCAGTACTCACTGGTGGAAGAAATATTCAGAGTGTAGAAAAGTTAATAGGGTTAAAATAATAGGCCTACATTTCCAGTCCTGCATCTGAAATCTCCTTTAAGTTAAAGGTAGGTAAGTATTATAAGCTAAATGTTTTAAAAGTGAGTAAAATAAAGTACTGCTTTTGCTGCAGAATGGTCCCTGACAGTGTTATATTAGGCTACTACTACTACTATTGCTAGCTACAACAACAACAACAACTACTACTACTACTAGCCTACTAGGCCACTACTACTACTACTACTACTACTACTACTACTACTACTACTACCACTGCTACCCAGCCAACATGTGTATGTGGGGCCCATGTGGGTAGTATATGGGCTGAAAAATGGGCCCTATATGGGATTGTCCATGGGTTCCAAAATGGCCCCGTGCCAATTGCCCTTGTGGGTTTCAAGCAGGAGTACACTGGGTGTTTTATGGGCCCAATCTGGAAACCCATCTCGGCCCCAGGTTAAAGGTCTATGTGGGAACTACATGGGCTGAAATATGGGTTGTAAGTGGGTTTGTCCACAGTTTCCATGTTGGCCCCATGCACTAATTTCCCAGTAGTGACCCAACTAGGACCCACACGGGTAACCCACATGGGGAGCCCATGTGGGACCTACTCAGTTGATCCAAATGGGCCCAAGATAGGATGCCGATTTTGGGCCCATACCCACTTGGTACCCTCAGCATAACCCATGTGGGGCCCACATAACCATGTTGGCTGGGTAGCTATCACTACAACAGCAACAACTACTACTAGCGTACCAGGCCACTGCTACTACTTTTAATGTTGTAGCTGGCCGAAGTAGAGAAATTTAACTATTTTTAAGACTATTGGGCAATTTAATCAGAATCAGAATCAGAATCGTGTTTATTGCCAGGTGTAAGAAGTATACACTAGGAATTTGCTCTGGTTTTGTTGGTGCAAGTAAGCAGTACAATAACAAAAGAATAGATAAAAATGTTAGAATAAAATAAGAATAAAAAAAATTGAAATTCTACCAATATACAAAATAAGCTTTAAACAAAAATAAACATGATATAAACAGATCTGTCATATTTTATAATTTTAGGCATATATGTGTATTTTATGTCAAACTAGTAACTAGTAACTAGTAAATATAGCTTTGAATGAATGTAGTAGAGTAAAAAGTACCATATTTCAAGAAGTAGTAAATTGCCTCAAATTGTACTCAAACACAGCACACTAAATGTCCTTAGTTACATTCCACCTCTGCATGTACCAAATCCATGCATAAAAAATGTCTATAAGGTCATCGATATGAAATTAATGATGTGAGAATTCTTGATTTTTGCAACTTCAGACATACTTACCTTGTTAAACACAGTTATATTAATACATTGTGTTCATCGCATTTATAATTACCATCTGCATCCATCTGTTTGTTTTCTGCAATGCACAATCTAGATTTGAGCTGGTCATCATTGCGGGACTCCTTTCCAGGAAACTAGTCCTGTGTGTTCAATTTGGCCTCTTATGAACTTGATCCTGACTCTCTTTGCATGAATAACAATGATACATCTGTGCCTGATTCCGCTCTCTTTTCTCTCCTCGTACCCTCGCTGCTCGAAGCAGCTGGGCCGAGCACCTGGGTGTGTATGGAGCTGGACATCCTTATTGATTACTGTAGGGAGGAGCGGTCCCAGACATCACGGCTCCCTCGCTGCATCCCCGGCGTAGAAAGCAAGCAACACAAGGAGAGGTCAGTTTAAATAATGGGCACCGTATTTAACACCTGGGGCAAAAAAAAATGGAGTGGATTCTTTTTAGCAGGGGACGGGTCTTTCGAACTCTGTATCTCATACCAAATCCAACCACCAACATATTAATTGGATGCATATTTGAGAGATGAAGAAACACACTTGAGTGGCTAACATATAACATGAAAATGACAAACAGATTTTATGATCACAGGGTCAGGGATTAATGGTACGATAACAATTTCACTTGGAATTATTTTCACTTACATAAGCATTGCAACCAAAAACAACAACTCGATTACTCTACGTCTCTGTGAATACAGTGTTGCTGGGTAATTATACTTATTATGCAGGCAACATAACAACTTTGGTCGAGACTAATCTGTCCCTTTTGGCAATGACAAATTAGAGTCCTAAACAAAACATATTGTGAAATTATTTGTTGCTAATGCTTCTATTATGTTTTACATGAGCATTATTACTGATATGCAAAGAACAAAAATGTTAATTCTTGATGAAAACCATCACAGAGTTGTATGTTGATCTACCAACAATTACCTGACATGGACCTTGTTGATATGTTTCTCTGTATTTTCAGCATGAAGGACATTAGGGACACATATCACCCGAAACCTCTATCTCGTTAATAACCACATTTAAAGTGCCTGTAGTCTTTTTTTTTTATTTTTTAGAGTAAATGAATGGTGGGTGCACGGTTGTGAAAATTATTGACTGAATCCTCCTGATTGCTTCCCTTGATAACGCCAGCAAATCAAATCTGAAACATTCAGAGTTGTCTGAGGCACACAGCACGTAATAAGAAACCTCTTTGTTCTGTGTTTTAGAGCCTAATCAATATCAGAAATGAGGAGAGAAAAAGTGAAGGTCTTGAAACTTTAAACTTTGCAACTTTTCAAAGTGTAATTACAGTGTACAAATAGGATTTTACCCAAAGCAGTGTGCATGTTGTTTCTTTTCACGCCTTGAAGGACATTTCAAAGGTTTGGCCGAAGCTGAAACCACAGGGGGACAGCTGGTTAGCGTAGGGAAGTGTTAGTGAGGAGTTCATGTGTGCAGCTCTCCCTTACTGCTGTCAGCTATGCTATATGGGCGCTCTGTGAAGTAGGCGATAAGCAATCTGCTCTAATAAGGAGAGTGAATAAAGTTGAAAGTGTTGTGTTGTAGCTGTGCTCTGTAGAGAGTATTTGGACTGTGTTACAGTCTATGCACATAATAGACTAGGCAATGGGCCACGGCTATTTTAAGGTTTAACTTTATTTCTCATTGTGCAAGTTAGATACAACTTTGTTCTTTGTTTCTTAAAAACATTTATTTCCAGATTCAGATTTTTAGATTTTTAAACGACTAAACAACATTCTTCAAGAAGGCACCTAATAACTTTTGGCTTTATCCAACTGTAATAACAAAATACATTTGAACATAGAAGGATGGTTTAAAGAGTACTTTGGCAAATACGTTTCCCTATTACTCATTACATTCTAACATTCAAACAAAATCTACTCCCAGATGGTTGTCATTGCAAAGGTTGCAGATCCTTTGATTCCAATCCAAGCCTTTATATCTTCAAGTGATCCTGGGGATTCTGGTGCCGCTAACCATAAAGTTACAGATAGCCTGTCTGTAATTTTGGTTTTCATACAATAGGTACTTTTTTCTGTATAAATGGGACATAAAGATCACACACAGTGACATCTGTTTGAGCTCGCTTTGCTATTTTTGTCTGAACTGGTCTTTCAGCCGTTGTTTAGCATTTCAACATTTTTTTGTGTGAACCTGAGATAAGACAAGCCACAGTCATACGAACAAATTAATTCCATATCTGTGTGAAGTATTTCATAATTTTAATTAGTTTTATTTTATATTAGTTAGTGTATTATATTAGTTTATTGTAATAGTTTTAAAAGATTGTCCCCCAATTTTGTAAAAACTGGAGGGTTTGACAAAAATGTAAAATACATAAAGATCAAAAGTAAACGTAAGGATTTAACATGTACTCTGGAACAGCATTGTAAAAATTAATTTTAGTTTTGCAGTATTCTTTTGGGATTCATATTTTTGTCCCGAATATACAGTTGTATGTGACACTATGCAGTTGGTGGTGGTTGTTGGAAAAAGGCTCAAATGATTTATTTCAGTGTGGAAAAACATCAAATTTGACTTGTGATTATGGTCATCAGAATCAGAATCAGTTTTTATTCACCAAGTACAGACATACGAGGAATCTGACTCCGCTTTTATGCATCTCTCTAAATGTACTTACACAGAAATACCAATACCAGCGAGGGATGAGGACAACAGTGCTGGACAAATAAAATTGAGGAATAGACAGGACTGTTATGGACACAAGTTGTAGAAAAAAAAAAACAGTACATTATAAGCATTATAAGCAGTAAGTTATGAAAATATAAAGTTCTGTGGATATTGAATGCTTTCTTCATAAAACAACCTGTTAAGTAAACTGCTATAATCATCTTTACACACATTTTGTTCATTTTAAACCTGTATGGGATTAGCATTTTGGTACAATCAGAGAGGGATTATTCCTCTTCAATTGAAACAAAAGACAGAGATGGATTGGAACTACAAAAATGGGCATGTCAAGTAGAGAGATGTATTAAAACCGCCTCATTTAACTGTTAGCTATTCAAACAACTCCCCACAGCAATCTTCTCCTCACCAACCTCACACATCAAATCTCATTCCTAATACAAGATCAGTAGTGTTCTGTGCATCATCATTACGTTGACTGTTGTTTTTAAGATTGTATGTATTGGACCTTATAATATCTGAGGAAATGTGTCTAAAAGTAATATATGGTGTAAACTATGCCCTACCTATTTTGAACAGCTCACAATCACCAGTGAGCATTTAGGGCTGTATGCATGTTCTCATCTTCCCCAGTCGTCTCTTTCTCTTATCCAGACTGTGCAGAAAAAAATGTCTGCAGCTCCTTTTGAATTATCTTATTATCATGCTGTTAACTAACAGAGCATGTTTGAGTTTTAAATTGCATAATGCACTTTGCATTAAAATGCTGATGCAATTTTACCTGGAAATGATATTGACGTGCAGACCTCTACAATAATAGACTTTCCCATTAAACGTTATCAACAAAAATCATGCAATATGTGGGTAAAAGTGAAAATTTGAATTACTATTTTGTATACCTTGACTGTTATTTGTTTTTGTATTTATCTATTTATTTCTTATAATTTTTTTCTTTTTATTGTCTTAACTTATTGCTTATTTCCAGTACATTTTTCATAGTTTCTGAGAGATGGAAATATAAACTTATTAGACAGAGAAACTGCATATGAACCCACTTTATATGTCATGTACTTTCTTCACAATTTGTAAAGTGCATTATACAGAAGTTTTAAAAATGTCCCAAAACCAAATTTTGAATATTTTCTACCTTAAATACGTATAAACAATCCACTACGTAAAACTGATATATAAATATAAATACATTTTCGAACTTCCTTAGCCCTTACAAGATCATTTTTAAGGATGTTTCTGCTTGACTGGAGACAGTGAACCTTTAATCAGTTGCATGTTGCACCATAGTCCGTAGTGTCACATAAATGTTTTCCCCTGTCCATTTCAATGTCAGTGCACACCACTTCTCTCAACA
>CAKALG010017933.1:0-16073 GCA_916700815.1 Helicolenus hilgendorfi | reverse complement strand
TTCAATTATTATTTGTATTTTTATTATTACTATTATCATTTTAATGCTTGAAAGATCTTTGTGTTGATGTGGTCACAATTTTGTTTATGTAGTTGATTGAATTTTGTATCCCTAAAAATCAATGAAAAAGAGAATTACAAAAAAATAGGCAGAAAGGAAACCTGCGTAGGCTATTCCTCACCACCAATGCTTGGTGGTTTTCCTCCAATAATAATGATGTATTAGCAAAGCATGGTCAATGAATCACTCAGTTGTCCCACCTACTCAGGAGTCATTTAGCGATTCAAAATAAAGATCTTTGAATATCAGTCAAACAATGTGCCTACACATTTTCCGTCTCCAAATTCTAGACAGAATTTTATCAGCGTTGAATATTAAATGCAGATAGTAGGTGGCAGATGAGGCGGTCAACAAACAGGCTGCGCAGGCAGTTTAGCTACAGATTATTGTTCTTTATAACAAACATCACAATGTGTTAAGTGTGAAATGACCATTGGGTGTAAAAACAGCAACTGTGCCGTCTGTGTCTGTAATTTCTCAGACTTTCCAGACCTGCATAAGTAGGTAGCAGTTAGCACGCAAATGAAACACTCACTCATTGTCATTTGATTTCCTTTTTCTCTTCCCACCCTCCTCCTCCTCTTTCACTTTCAAACAAACACTTGTTGCACGATCAAACCCTGAGTGAGCTACAATCACAGAGGAACACACACACCGGGGGCAATCATAAACATACTGGCTCGGCCGTGCCTCAGACAATAACACATAATCACCCACACACACACTCCTACTGCGGAGGACAACACATTCTTTCCAGACGTAGCAAACTGATGGTGACTGTGTCAAGATGAGTAGAGATGCGACTGGTCAAATCGCCAATCTGGCTGAGATGAATAAACAAGTACTTGAACCTTTGGTGCTGCCGTCGAGCTGGAAATTGCTCCACTGAAGTTGCTCAGTGGCCAACAGTAGATGGGAGCTTTAACTGGGTGTGAAACTGTCTGCATGTAAAGCAGGAGTTGCTAAAAATTTAACATGCAAAGCTCATCGAACAGATAAATATTAAGGCTGTGAATCAATACAAATACTTAATCGCAATTAATCACAAATTAATCGCAATTTTTTTATCTTTTCACAATGTACCATAAAGGGAGATTTGTTAAGTATTTAATACTCTTATCAACATGGGAGCGGACAAATATGCTTGCTATATGTAAATGTATGTATATATGTATTATTGGAAATCATTAATGACACAAAACAATGACAAATATTGTCCAGAATCCCTACATGCCCAACAGGCAACAACAGCTGCCAGTGTGTCAGTGTACTGACTTGACTATGACTTGACCAAAACTGCATGTGATTATCATAAAGTGGGCATGTCTGTAAAGGGGAGACTCGTGGATACCAAAAGATCCCATTTTCATTCACATATATTGAGGTCAGAGGTCAAGGGAGCCCTCTGAATATGGCCATGCCTGTTTTTCCTCGCCAAAATATAGCATATAGTTTGGAACGTTATTTAACCTAGGTTTTGTAGTTTCATGTGATATCAGTGTCTTCACTTGTTTTAAAAATGAGCTACAACCTTAAAAATCACAAGTTGCGTTAATGCGTTAAAGAAATTGGTAGCGTTAAAACGAATTTGCGTTAACACGTTATTATTGCGTTCATTTTGACAGCCCTAATCAATATTAAATAGAAAACAACATCACAGCTTTTAAGAGTTTGACTTTGTGAGCATGTGTATGTCTGTCAAGATGCATCTGTAATGATCTTTTTGACTTTGGCGTGGACCACAGAGGTCACTATACACACACATCATATTTCAGGTCCTTGAGTGAAATGGATCCCATGTAAATACTTGGAGGACTGGCAGCCGGGCTTGTGTGTGAATCAAGGCAAGAGGACATTCTCTACCTGAAATTACTCACTGTCATCAGCAACGGCGTATATAAAAGCGCAGAGTGTGTGTATGTGTGAGTGAGATGGCAGGGATTAAGTTTAGAGGAATGCTGAGAGCAAGAACAGGTGCCTTTGTCCTTCTGTCCACCCAGAGTCCAACCCAGGCTGAGCTGTCTTGACTAACACTGGATCAGCTATCACACACACTCTGATCTGTTTCATCAGCCTTGTACACCCAATAGGAGAATTTCAATGGGGAATTTTTGGAATCTGTGTGTGTGTGTGTGTGTGGGGGGTGTGTGTGTGTGTGTGTGTGTGTGTGTGTGTGTGTGTGTGTGTGTGTGTGTGTGCGTATGATCAGTGTGAAGTTAGGATGAAGAAGAGAGAGAGGAGCAGCAGGGAAGAGCCTGCAGAGTGCGACCTAACCCCCTCCACCACACTTAACCTCTCTGACCTCAACTCTCCCTCTCCCTTTCCTCCCTCACCCCTCCTCCCTCCCGGGGGAGACACCAGATAGCCATTACAGCATGCATGCGCAAGACTCACACTCTCACACACATACACACACACACATACACATACACAGACAGACTAGGCATCAATAATGTAGATACTGGTGTGGAGGGTTGACGATAGGGGTGCGCCTAATCTCTGGCCAGGGACACTAGAGAGTGCAAGTGCGTCAAGAGGTGTGTGTGTTGGGACAAGTGAGGGGCAGGTGGTAGAAAGTGATGCAAAGGGGACGAAGACGAGGAGGATTGGGGGAGGGAGTGCAAGAGGAGGGCGGGGAGGGTTGGGGGTCGGAGTGAAAGAGAAGAAGGCAAGACGAGATGGGGTGAGCACTGAGACAAGTGGAGAACAGAGAAAAGAAAGTAGGAGGAAAAAGAGACGGGGGAGGGAGATCGGGGAAACAAAAGTGGGAAGAGAGAGAAAGAGAGACAATGGCGAGAGTGGGAGAGGGGGTGGATGGAGGGAAGGATGGAGGAGGAGGGGGGGGTTAAGGGAGCGATGAGATCATAGCTCGTCTGGTAGTCTGTTGTCATCCAGATCAGATTGCTTATCCCCCCCACCTCCTCCTCCGCCTTCCCTCCACCCTCCTCCTCATCCTCCTCCTCCTCCTCTCTCGGAGTGCGGATGCCTCTTTTCCTCTGTGTGATCTAGGTGGCAGGCCCCTAGCAGACTTCTAACACTGCTAATATTCCAGCTATGTGCGCCGGCGCTCACCAGTCCAACAATGACCTCCACTCTAACACACACCGCAACAGCAGAGATGGGGGGGATGAGGAGATGAAAGCAACTGAGTGAGAAAAGAGTGAAAGAGAAAATAACAAAAGACTTGAGAAGATGAAGAGACCGTGTGCTGTGTTAAGGCTGGGTAAAGGGCAACTTCTTGGTCAACTTCAATAGATAACGTTGAAGATTTATCTGTGCATGCCTGCTGCATTTTGGCACAGTTACACATGTCCTATTTGTTGGAGTTCATAATTCATTTGTTGTGTCACTGCCGTTTCTATCATCCTTAGTTTTTGTCTTGCCTGTCTTCTCTCAAAAGCCCTTCTGACAACTTTGAAAATCCTAAACACAACTTGAAACATTTGAGAGCTGAAACAACTAGTTGATTAGCAATTATTTACAAGCAAAAAGGTCCAACTTTCAACGGCTCCAGCTTCTTAAATGTGACAATTTACTGCTTTTCTTTAAAATACAAGACAGTTTAAGGTCTCCCGTGGAGTTTTTGACCACGAGTAGCAACGCGCCAGGAAAGGCGAGGAAGAAGAAGACTGCTAGCAAGCAAACATGGATGTAAACAATGCAGGCTTTGCAAATGTTTTATGAGGAGGGAAATGTATACACACAATGCATTTGGGTGAGAAACAGTGTTTGTTTCCAAGAAAACTCCTCAGGGTAGCTTTCACTGAATAACTTTGTGTTTTGGACTGCTGGATGAACAAAACAAGGAATTTGAAGATCTTGTGCTCTGGAAAATTATAGTTTAAAGTTTAAAGAGGACCTATTATGCCTTTCAGCTTTTTCCCTTTCCTTTAGTGTGTTATATAGTTTAATTTGTGCATGTAAAAGGTCTGCAAAGTTACAAAGTCTAAATTTCACGCCAAAGGGAGTTGCTCTCACCCACAGAAACACTGCTCCTGAACTGTCTGAAATGCCTTGCTTGAAGTCCCGCCTTTTTTCCATAACGTGGTGATGTCACCAAGTAACACATTTGAATAATACCTAGTTAGTTTGCTAGTTTGGCACGGTCGCAAACAAAGTTAGTTAGAGCGGAGCTGGAGCAGAGTTCGGTAGAGTTTGGTTCGGTTGACCAATCACAACAGAGTGTGCCAGCCGACCAATCAGAGCAGACTTGGGTTTGGGCGGGAGCTCAAACAGATCAGACAGAGGGTGAAAAGAGGTGTTGCAGCACAGCCGTATGAGAAAAATGAAGAGTTTTCTGAACATTAAAGCATGTAAACATGTTCTAGTAGAAACCCAAAATACAAGTATGAACCTGAAAATAAGTATAATAGGTCCTCTTTAAACTATTTCCCGACATTTTATTGACAAAATGCTTCATCAATTAATTGAGAAAATCGATCTCTGATGAAAACAATCATTAGTTGCAGCTCTAAAACATTTCACAACTACATCGCCTCAAAGGCATGATGACTGACTGGATCAGCGACCTGGGACTGAAGTGCCAGGGAGGGCGAGAGCTGATGGGAAGGAGGGAGAGACAGACGGGCAGTCAGACAAAGTAGTAGAGTGAGAAAAGAGATGAGGAGGAGAGATTCCCAGAGCTGCGAGTCCTACTCAGCAGCAAATCAACTGACAGGTCTGTGCCAAACTAACAGTGGAGTTGCAGACTCAGGATTTTTATACAGGGCCAGGGCCTCTGAACAGCCATTAGCGGCAGTTGGCTCGCACCGTGCTACTTTAACCCAACTCAGCTTTAGCATGGATGTGGGAAACGACCAGTGCAAGTGTGTGTGTGTGGATGAAGGGGAGGGGGGGTGAGGTCACTGTCGGCTCTGAGAGTCTGTAAAAAGCACTAAAAATTGAGAGACAGTCGGTATTTGCCTATAGCACATTCATACACAAGTACACACAGCCATGTCTTTGTCACAGCTGCTTGGATAAGTGAAACTGCCTGAAGCGCTGAGCTTGGGGAACAGAGAAGACAGAAACACAAGACCAGGAGGTGGAGGGGAGGGATGGAGGGATAATAAAAGACTTGGGAGGGTGAGACAGAGAAAGTAAGAGTGAAAGGAGGGAGAGAAAAGAGGAGGGTGGGCTCCGCAGGAGGAGGAGGGTAATCAGAGCCCATACGCCTGAATCCCAAAGTGTCTGGACTCTTCCCACCAAGTCCATTAAAAATTCATTAGGCCAATACTCAAGGAAGACTAGAGAGTGAGAGAGACATTTAGAAAGACATGCAGGGACACAGGAGAGGGACAGAGAAAGCAAAAGTTGGGAAAACATGGATGGGAAAAGGGAAATTAAAAATGTAGCCTATTTATTAAAAATGCTAATTACATTTTGAAATATGAGCTCCTGGAAGAAAATATCCAAAATAATTTTTGATTTTGAGATTAAACTGCAACCTAAAAATGACACAATGAGCTGAATGTCTAATATTTGTTGTATAAGAGAAGTACTAAGAGATTTATTGTCTGGTCTACAAAATATCAGAAATAATAATAACTGCCTCTCATA
Source organism: Helicolenus hilgendorfi (assembly GCA_916700815.1). Taxonomy (NCBI): domain Eukaryota; kingdom Metazoa; phylum Chordata; class Actinopteri; order Perciformes; family Sebastidae; genus Helicolenus; species Helicolenus hilgendorfi. The sequence goes on along the minus strand of CAKALG010017933.1, from coordinate 10,454 downwards.
TGAATGAATGGGAGCCCGCCTCCAACGCTGTATCCAGTTTTCTTTATACATCCATGCGCAGTACCGATCGGGCACTCGCAAGAAAATGGTGGTGGGTAAAGACAAAGTTGATGTGCTTAAGTGCAAGCGAACATTTCAATTATCCTGGAAACAGGAGTTTTAGTTGGCGGATAAAACATGACAATTAACTAGTTATTTGATAACCGCTAATAAACAAAACAATTTGTATAGGGACAAGTAAATATTTCTAACCCAGTCAGGCAAGTGAAAACAAACTTAACAAAACAAAATTAACATTGAACCCTGCATGCATCAGTCTTTGGTTTCACAATAACAATTTGTGCAGCGAACTAGTTGACTGAAAACTGGATTTTCTGACTAAAAACATTGGAAATAAGAGAAAAAAAAATGTTCTGCAAGTGGCTACATGTTTCTTTGCAACATGTGTCTGTTCAAAAAGAGATGGTGGAATCAGCTGCCACCAGTGGAAATGTGTAGTGGAGATGCAGATTAGAAGAATGGTTAGGCTTAGTTTCCATTTGAATTTCACACTAGTTTACTTTAAATTCTGCTGACCTTGAGTTAGATGATGATAAATAAGTAGGCAATTTGTTTGGTTAATTACAAAAGCTTGTGATCGTAGTTTTAGTGTAACATGCAGAGTAGATTTTATTGGTTTAGAAACAATCTTCGAAAAAAATGTGGGTTGTGAATAATCCAGATAGAAACTAATTTCCCTTGGAGGAATTGTTCTTGTTGGAGCCAAGAGCGTTCATGCCCCCTGCCTCACCTGCGTACCGGGGGGCGGGGGGTTAAACATACATCACACAGAAAAACATGTAAGCCTTGCAGGCTGCTCAACTATTCTTAGAGGTCACCCACAGTCTACATTTTCTATAGGCTCTTACTCACATGCCATATAGCTGCAGAGGAGAGAAACAGAGAAAGAGCAAGAGGGAAGAGAGTGCTTTGTGGCCTTGGAGGGGCCAAAAATAGCGCCACACACACACACACATACACAAACACACACACTGGGGTTATTGTTCAACAGTGTGAGAGAACACACAACATGGATGGAGAGAAGAGGGGAAAGTACAGAAGTGCTGAAGGAGGAAGAGGAGGAGGTGATGATGAGGGAACAAGTGGGACAGAGAATGAGGAGGACATGACGTAAGGTTTCGTCTCTCGGCCTCTCTGTATAGCTCGCCTTCCAGTGAACAGACAAGACGTCTTTTCCAGGAAATTGTAGGGGAGGAGCAAGACGAGGGGAAAAAAAAAGCACGGGCACTCTCCTGCAGCCCTCCACATCCAGTTCACATGTTCGACTGCTAGACTGTAAACTTGTTAAGTCACAACATGGTTCCATAAGTTGAGAAAAAACAGGCTTTGAAGTGTGTGAAGAGTGTTTCAGGGTTGACTTTGAAAGCAGACACTTTAAGCCTACATGTGGTTTATCAACTGACTTGAAGCACTTCATTAAAAAAGACGTTAATAACTCAAATGTTTTCCGTTTATGGTTGTACCAGTGATTTTGCATATTTTAGCCAATAAACTACAAATTACTTTACACTACTGCTGAGATAAAAGCAAACCATTCGTTTTTAGATTGATTTTCAATTTCACAGACATTTATTTTAGTACATTATGAAAATGAACTAGTTAATCCAACATGGTGGACACTTGGTGACATGAGCTCGCTTCACTCATTAAAGTGAAGGTTCTAGTATCACATGAAACTAAAAAATGTGTGATGATGTTAGTCCCCATAGGAGCCATTTCATTGTAGTGAGACCATTTTTTGAAACGTGACCGCACTGTATAAAATGACCTGTGGTGACCTCTAGGATAATCACAGCCCCATGAAACTTTACAGCCACAAACTAGAGACCTAGGGCATTCAGAGGATGTATGGCTTTCCTAGGTAGATTGACAATAAGGGGGTTTCTGAGCAGTTTCCGGAACAGAAGTGCTCGACATCTAATCACCAAAAAGAAGAAGCAGAAGTTTCCAAATGTCAAACGTTTTTCATATCAAATCACAGTATGACTTTTTCTATGGTGTTCCTCAAGGTCTTGGTGTCTTAATGTGGTATTTGGAGGGATAGTGATCATTTTCATCAATTATTGAGTGGTAAAAAATTGTTAAATTTAGCACCAAATCAGAGTAACAAATGGTATCAACCCAAACATTCCTGCAACGACTTATGAGATAGAGCATGGGAATAGCCATCATATACTAATATCGCAATGATCTAAGCCCTTATATAATTTAAAAAATATATTTTAATAAATACATTTATGTTTCATTCATTTCTAATTGCTGACTAGAACAGCTTGACACACAGCGCTGAGCTACATCTCAAATTAATCTTCAGGTTCCCAGCTTTCAGTTGATATACACCACTTCTATGCGACATCTACTGCTGACCTGCTATCTCCCCCTAAAATCCCCTGTACCCCCTTAAAAAAAAAAGAGACACAAATGGGTCTATGAGAGAGTGTGGAGTGGAGTGGAAAAGTGTGCTAACGCAGATACAAGTAGAGAAACAAGGATTTGAGGTAGCTTTGACAAGACAAGAAGGAAGTTTTAAGTTCATTTTCAACAGCAGTGAAGAAATATAACCAAAGCCTTTGCTTGCCTGAATCAATAAGGTTATTGCATGCTCCAAAATAATTGCCAAATGTAATGTAAAATAGATTGAAATGTGCAGAACAACCAGGGTCTATTAAGATCGAGAGCAAAAAGACAGAAAGTTGAACTGACTAACCACTAGGGAAAACTAAATCTGTGAATATTTGATCACCTAAGAGTGGTCGCCTGGTTTCTAAAGAGGCTGATCCCGGTAGTGAGAGCTTGATTTTAGGCTGTGAGGACCCCAGTGGTCTAGTATCTAACCACATGGGACAACTAAACACACTATACAGCCCATGTAACTAGCAACATGCACACACAACAGGAGGCTCTTCACCTGGGAGCTCTAAGAAAAGGCACAAACAGAACACACACACACACACACACACACACACACACACCTATCCAGCTTTTTCACACGGGAACTGGACGACTAAAAGAGCAAAAGTCACAAATGCATGCAGGACGAGCACCATGTGAACAAAAACACCGAGCACTGTCCACGCACAAACACACACATAAAGCCCCGAGGCGCTGCACCTGATGCGCTCTCAGGTGGGCTGGACAACTGGACTCTTCTTTGTGTAATCACAATCATAAACAAGCCTGATGGGAGAGAGTGTGCGTTTGTGTGTGTGAGTGCGTGTTCCCCAGAGTGTGTTAAGAACAGCAGAATAATATTGTGTCAGTGAGAGAAGAGTCCTGTTACTCTCAGGGTGCTGTTAGGTATATTTACTCTCACCAAAGTGACGCACTGCTCCCGGGACATTAACCTTTCTCCTTAGAAATACACACACATACAGATACACACACTGTTTCTACATGCTGCAGGCAGCCAATGTGTCAAATTAACACGAAAAAGTGAAATACTCGCCTGAGAATATATATCTAGGGTTTTTTTTTGTGAAAGGTAAGAATGGAAAGAGTGGATTTGGTCTGCGCTGCCTTTGTCAAGGTTGAAAGGAATAATAAAGTTTGCTGTTCTGGTTCGAACTACGGTGCCTCTGTGTTGTTGTTTCATAAATATAGGCGCAACTCAACTGGTTCTGCACAACATGATTAGTTGATGCCTTTACTCATGGCGCGAAAGATCAGAAAATCATCCTTGTTTCGTGAAAAATTACATTGCTTTTTCACTGCGTAATATGTGCGTCCTGTGGGAATGTGCTAATGACAAAAATAGTTCGAAAAAATGTACTGATGTGCAAATTAATCACACAAAAAAAAGTAATGTCTGCCATTTATTTTGAATGGGGGTACTGCGATTGTGTTTCCCTTTCAACACAAGTTTTCACCTCTTTTGCTGTAATATTTATGATAAAATATCTACAGTTGTTTTGGGAGATGTGTGAATAATTGAAATCTGGCACTGCAAACCCTTTGCAAGTTATACTCTTAATTTTCCACATTACATTAAAATGTAAGTAAAAATATAAAAAGTTAGCTCGTCACAACTTCATTAAAATATGGCTCTAAATGGTTACAGGAAGTGACTATGTCTGTGAAGCTGAGCTAAAATACATGGTCATTTTCTTCAAAGTCCATTTTAGGGAAAAGCTGTTAAGACCTAACACAACCATGTTACAGGCCACAGGCGCCTCTCTTCTCTTTCACTCTGTCGCCCCACCTCACACGCTGGTGTTAATGTACTCCTCCGGCCAACAGCTTGGCAGAAAGCGGCCAGCTAACGCTTCACCTCTGGTTCAACAACACACTGCCTACACTCACTCTACTGCCCGTAAGAGTGTGTTTGACTTGTGTGTGTGTATGGACTCAGATATAGGCCTAGACATTATCTCAATATCTATGTGATGTGTCTTGCTTAAATTTTATTCTAACTAGCGACAGTCAAGCTTATCTTTAGAGCTGATATGATAACTCCATCGAGTTATTACTAGTGTGCAACCTCTCGGTCAGTGAAAAAGTGAAGCCAATGTGAAAGTGCCTTAAACTTGTATTCTTTCTAATAGCCAGCAGGGGGCGACTCCTCTGGTTGCAAAAAGAAGTCTGATTGTATAGAAGTCTATGAGAAAATGACCCTACTTCTCACTTGATTTATTACCTCAGTAAACATTTTAAACATGAGTTTATGGTCTCAATCGCTAAAAGCCAAGATGGTAAAGGCCATTAATTAAGCAATTATACAAATAATTGTTAGTTGCAGGCCTTTTCTATATATCTGAGTATTGACACTGAGTATTTTCTGAGTAACACATTATTCATTTATACTTGAAAACTGTGGAATAGCAGTATGTGACTGTGATCGCTCACAATATGCAGTTAGACTGTCACTGTAAGGTCAGTGGGTCAAAGGGTGGCTTTGCCCCGCCCGAGTAAATTACATGTTGTATGATAGAACCATATATCTGTCAGGTGTGTGTGAGTAAGAGATAGGTGGCACCTTTGGGAGGTGGTTTCCTGGAATGTGGTACTAGAGCGGGACAGGATGTTAGCAACTGTTTTGCACCACAACAACAGATCTGTTTCCTGTGTGTGTGTGTGTCCATGCATGTCATTTCTGATACACGCTAAAATCTGGCAAGAATCAAAACCAACTCAGGCAATACAGAGGCAAACTGAGAGGACGTTAAACATATAGCTTGCTCAGCCTACTTAGAAAATAATAATAATTTATATTCAGAGATGATTGTTTTCATTGTAAAAAAATAAAAAGGGGAAGTATACAGTAAAGCATATTGGAGAAAATAGCAGAGTGCTTCAAAGATCAAAAATATTATAAGAAAGTAACAGTTGTTGCACTAGACTCTCTTTCAAACAAATGAGCATGCACTCAGACCATGTCAAACGACTCACTTTAAGGTGTGCACGTGACAGCAAGTACTGAAGACGAGCCAGAATTTCCAAACATAAGTGACAGTAACACACACAGAGCTCAGACGTGCTGAAAAGATACACAGAACCAGAAAAACAAGTCCACAAAAACAGCTTCAGACTAAAACACCCTGTGTGTGTGTATTTATGTGTGTGTGTCAGTGCTGACTCAGTGCGTGAATGATTTTGTAATTCAGCCTTCACAACGCAAACTCTCCTCCATTCTCTCGCTCGCTCTCTCACACTGTCTCTTAGCAACCAGACACTTAAGGCCTAAAAATAACCCCCCAGAAACGAACAGAACAAAAAAATAAAGCATAAACGGCAATTAATCCTTTCAAGCCTGGAACACGGACTCAAATAGTCCAGGTATTAGAAAGGGAAGAGCAGGGCAGGAGCAAGCGAGCGGGATATGGAGGGACACAGAGAGAAAGGAGTGGGAGGCTGAATCTGCCAGCAACAGGTAGTCGTCAGGAGACAGAGATCTGCGCTACATGACAGTGTGTGTGCCCACTAGCCTTGGCTGGGAACAAGACAGAACTTTTCCACCCTCTCCAAAAGCAAGGGCTGCTCGAGGCAAACAAGGCTCCAGTGTAAACCAAACCCAGTGGTCCTGCAACAAGCTGGCAACAAGGCCTGTGTTAAACAGAGTTTGAAGAGAATAACATGCTGCACGTCAGAAATACTCAGCAAGGCCTCTCGCTCTCTTTGACGGCGAACACTTTTATTGTGATTTTTTCCATCTTTTCCAGACAATATTATGAAATAAACAACGTTATGAAACAACGTAAAAGACAACTGAGTCATGGGCACACGCTTACACAGAGGCCTGCTGTCTAGCGTCTGAAGCCGACACATTCCACAGTGGATTAACTTTTCTAGATGCGTGATGGCGAGTGAGAGACAAAACAGAAATGAAAAAGCTGATCTGTACACCAGACCAGACGACTAACAGTTTAAAAAGGAGTTGTTTTTGCTCTTTTACAATCAGATCAGGGCTGTGCTACATATCTTCATCGGTTATCGTATCTGGTGGTTTCTGGCTTTTTCACTTGAAATGACATACGTGTATTTATTACTTGAAGTAAAACTTATCAGGCTTATCAGTTGGCAGAAAAAACACAAAAGTAAGCAAGAGATAAACCTCAGTCTCTAGACTACACATCCGATTTATGTGTCAACACTAGGGCTGCAACTTTTCATTTTTTCACCAGTTGTTTAGGCTGTTAACTGTCGGAAATTAGAGAAAAGGTTCCTAGAGCCTAAGGCGGCGTCTACAAATCAGTTCAAAACCCAAAAGATATTTACACGTATATGAAAAATGAAAGAAAATCATTCAGAGCCTGTAACTAGAAAATGTTTGATTTTTTATTTTTTTTGCTTAATTCATCCCTTCAGCAATGAATTGATTATCAAAATGGTTGCAGAATAATCAACTAATGTTCCAGCCCCCGATTAAAGGTGATAAATACGGGATTGAGAGCATTTCTATTGCCTCACAACAGCTCTCAACATGGCGGCTCACAGCTAACGGTACTAAAAGCGCTAACAGTGCAAACAACTGTGAAAGTGCTGACAGATATAACAGTGTTTACCTGAGGGGGAGGGAGAGCGACTTCATTCTCTGCTCAGGTAGACATCGCTCCTCTATATCTTTACGTAGCAAAATAGCTGTTTGCTGCTATATTAATGGATATCAAATTTAGCACCTTTAAAACTTTGTGTGGTCCTCTGACAAGGCACATTAACTTAGCATAAGTTTCATTACTCTGTCCCTGACAGATAGGATGTACATTGCATCTCTGTGTCATTCAATGAACAGGGAACTAATGACTCTTGTCTGGCTGGGCTTAATAATTGGCATAACTGTGAATAAGGCATCATTAAGATGAAGCAGATTCCATTGGCCCCATTATTCTGTCAGGAGTTTTAAAAAACATTTGACGGGACAATCTCTTCTGCATGTGGAGATTTCTAAAGTGAGCTCTGAAGGACATCATATGCTCAGACATAAAGGGAATAAACTTGCTAAGGGCAAATGCTGAGCTGGTTCTCTGATAAATCAGTCCTCTCTGAAGGCTCAGTATGTTTCAAAGCGGAGTAGCCAGCCACTTTCAACATTTTGGACAAAAAGCTCCAGCTTTGATTGAAATGCAAACACTGTACGAGACAGAATTGTGTCTACGGTGTTTGAATTTTCACACCTTTTCAGATGACAGGTGATGTCAACTAGGTGGTAAGACTTCAAGCCATTCAGTATTCAGTGAGTCTGGCATGCACGTGTTCTCTCATTTCCCAAAATAGCCTCGCTATAGTCAAGGACCTTGCAAATGACTTGAGCATTCATCCTCTTGATAGCGACTGGACGTTGCCATACAACAGCAGCTGTGATTTACCCCAGTTCATTCTTTAAAAATTGGGCATCACTATGCAGCTCTGTTGACCTAACCCAATAAGCCACTTTCCTCACAGAATCCCACTGTAAGACACAGAACAGTCCTGGGTCCACCATTATTCTGTATTTATACAAACTATCCAGATTAAAATGTCCCCGGTGGAAATGCTTATTTATATGCTGATGCTTGTTTAAGTAAGGTGATGCTATTATTTCCTGCTCTGCCCATTGTACTCTGAATGCTCTGGTTGAACGGCCCTGAGGCAAGGGCATACTTTTATTTATTAATACACTCTTGGGTTGCTACTTCCATATTTATGTTAACTCATTTAACAAAAAATATTTATGCCCTTTAATAAGGGGCATAATAACAGTTCCCAATGTCCACACTAAATTGAGTAAAAGAGCATTAATGTGTGCACCAATACATGATAACTTAAAACACTGGTCTACTTATGGGGAGAGTTTGAGCTCAAACAATCAAAAGAGTACAACCAATAACTATTCTTGGGGATACAAACATGCATGAATTATTTTGGATGTGTTTATAATTGTTGTAGGAATATTTTGCCTTTTCATACAAACTGCAGAGCAAGAGCAGGCTTATAGTATTCATATTCCCTCTTTTATTGGTGCAGCAAGCAGCTGCTGCATCTAAAAAAGTTTTTCTTTTTTTTTTATAACTGACTGAACAAAGCAATACATTCATTGCAATGACACATAATGTGGCCCTGACTTCTGAATAAATGCAAACTGATGCATCTATTTAGACTGGAATGTATGGTACTCATCTGCTTTCTTTGTCATTGTTCTCAAGTCTGTTAACAGCTAGAGTACCAAACTGAAATGTAGTTCAGTACTAATGGACCTTATACACAAGACAACTTGCTACATGCTTAATGCTGCTATCAATTTGGAAAAGCTACAGGTTTATTGTTCTACTAACTGCCAACACTGCATGGCAATTATACATTAAAGATGGGTACATCTCTAATGGTTATGGCTTTTAGATGCATACTGTGCTTCCTTTATTCTTTTTAAATATTGTTTTGGAAATGATGGATTCATATCACATAAACAAAAGAGTTTAAAGTGTCATTTGTTTGCAACCCTTGCCAAACAGTTTCTAGACACATCTGGCCTTTAGCTTTCATACCTGGCTATCTTTCACGAAAATAAATGCCTACCTAAAGCTATGTTTATTCCATATAATTCCCCGTTACTCCTCTTAACTATGCGAGCATGGAGAAAGCTTTTGATATTTTACTCTCGTGTAGCAAAAAAAGCTTCTATTCATTTAATTTATATATTACTTCTTCAGCTGGAGCCATCTTTTAAATCCTAAAGAGATAAAACAAACATCTACACACTCATCTTCAATAACTTAAAAGCTTGTGTGGGAAGCCTGTGGAACAGTATATGAGAGTATGTGTGTTTATGTGTGCCTCTAGTCTGAACAACAGCACGCAGCTCATAACAAGAGGCGAGAGAGGAGTAGGTGACTGGCCCTAGGGAATCATGTTTTTCTCTGGTACTGCTCTGATGCTGCTAACTGCACTGATGATAGCTTGCATACACACAGTATTCACAGTGAGTAGTACGGTACAAACATAGACACGCACACTCGGCTACCTAGTGTTTTCTAAAAAGTGTCCTAAAAGCTGCACAAATTTTTCATAAAACAAAAATGTACACCGACAGCGCTTGTATGCAGAAAAACAACATCAAAGTATCACTTGTTGACCAAGTGAACTTGCTCCCATCCTACACATGCACTCCCTTGATGTGATCATCAGGGGAGACATAAAGCTAACTTAAGGGTGAAGCAGAGGGCTGGTGGCCTGGTATTCTAAACAGGCCCTTGGGTGATGAGTGAACAGGGGACATCGACAGCTTGCCAACCAGCACTGTTGTCCTTAACACCTTTCTGCAGCTTGGGGGAGAGCAGCTTTAGCTGTGTACAACATCCAGCTTGCAAAGTGCTAATTGATGGGTAATTACAAAAATTAAGGGATGGGACGTTTAGCAGCAGCATTGCATCATGGTGAGGGTGAGAGAAACAGACTGAAGCTAATAGGTCGGCTTTGCTGTTTACAACTGAAATGCATGTCTTTACCCAGCCCTGTCTCTTAAAAATTACATTCCCATACTAACTGCATTCCCAATTGCATTTAGAGGGAAACATGATTTGCCGCAGATTATGTTTGTCTTTGACATATCACAAATAGTCTGCGGAAGGCTGCAGCAGGTGACATAGTACAACGTCAACACACTTTGAGCTTTGGGAGGTCAAAGCGCAGAGCAGCTGACGTAGTATACTGAGCGACCGTTAATGAAAGATAAGTAGAATAATAAAGAGTATAAAAATCGAGAAAGTCCACTACTGGGCAGACGGGTGGCTCAGACAAACACAGGATTTTCCCCCAGGAGGCCACTGTTAGTGTCCCGTGTGAAAATAAAAGTCAACGTTCACTTAGCTAGACCGATTTGACCACAGAGCTGCTAGTGACGGCTGGCTTTGTGATGCAGCTTTAGCCATGTCTAGCTCTGCTTTGTGTTGTGCTGTATGTGTAGTGTTTACCACTTTGGATTTAAA
>CAKALG010017930.1:0-12395 GCA_916700815.1 Helicolenus hilgendorfi | reverse complement strand
CAGCTCAGAAGGATATGGGAAGGCCTGATGGACAGACACAGTGCAGCGCAGGGGAGTTAATACGATCAATATGGTTGTCTGGACAAAAGCATAACAGGTGAACTCTTTTACCTGTTTCCACAGTCTGAGTGGCAGGCGGCGCCAACGCTGGCCAACAGCCTCCTGCAGTTGGACAATACCCTCCAGCCTAAAGCAAGAGAGAGACAGAGAGAGATTAATCATTCAAAGCCTTTGTAGTTTACAAATAGCCCCGTGCAGGTCATGAACTGCCTCCCGGTGTAGGGTTAGAGACATAGGACAGAGACGGAAGAGTCATGACATCACCTTGTAATGTTGGGCCCAGGATGGACACGTTACATGTGTTAGGGAGGATATCAGAGCCAGGGTAATGGCTGTTGAAGTGGATCCGGTCTTTAAAAACGGCCTGAAAAGGGAAAACGTACAGAATGATGATAATACAGGTTATCAGTTTTAAAGTCAAAGAACAAAAGTCCCTGTGAACCGCAATCATACTACAGTTCAAACTAGAAAAGGTCACTCAGTAGAGTGCAGATCTTCACCAGGTGTGTCTTCCTCTCCCCCTCTCAAACAAAGAAGAGTTGAATCTCACTCGGATGTACCTCCCGGCTTTCTTAGTCAAGATGGCAGCGAAGGTTTTATTAATCTCGTATTGTGCCCAGCTTTAGTGGACCATAACATATCGGGTATGGAATTAATCTGCAGATGCTCCGCTTCAAAATAAGACCAAATGCCAGTTTTTGAGCCACAACAAGGGCCAAATGTTGCCTGCAACAGACCAGGTAAGGCTTATTTTTAGCCTACCTGATTGCCGGAAATTCCTTTTTTTCTTACTGAAGCCGGCCGGTTAAGAGGAGTGAGGAGTTAGCATCCACTGACAGTATAAAACATTCAATAAAATAGGTTTTTCAAAAATTGTGAATGATCGCAACCATGAGTGGTCTTTGAGTATACTGTACAGTTATAAATACTGTAAGTACAAAAAATATTAGGCTGATGGGTCCAGTAGTATGCAAGATTAGCTGTGGACAGACAGACAGATACACACGAGACCGAGCGCATGATCTCCCCATAGGCCCGGTGGAGATAATAAATAAAATAAAAAATAAAAATAACCTCCATCACACCATAAACTGATAACATTATTGTTGACATCTATCCCAGTCACAATGACCTCTCTAAATGGAATCAAATTTACCTTAAGTCGTTCTTCCAAGTGTAGTTTGGTACTCCACATATGACTCTCATAATCTGACAGATTAGAGGTCACCTGTTCTGCAGCCTGACGGACACAGAATAAATCAGTCGCTGCAAATGAAGCGTAATACGACATGTTCGATGCGGTCAATGGTTTTAGTTAGACTAATAACAAGTGGTACTATTCTGTATAGAGACAAAAAGTCATTTCAGAGGTTAATTCACAATGAAACAATCAAGTGCCTGTCTTTTACTAACTTGTCAGTAGTTTTACAATAGGCCATCAGGTATACAGTAACCACTATGGTAATTTTTAACACTATTGCCAAAATGCTTTGACAAGACATTAATTTACCCACTCAAATATGCGCCATTAAATCAGGAAGATAAAAGAGTCAAATATTATTCAGTGCAAGCTTCTGGAGGAATTAGCTAAAACCTTAAAGGTGCAGTGTGTAGGATTTGACGGGATCTAGTGGTGCGGTTGCAGATCGCAAAGAACTACATACCCCACAACTCACTAAGAGCCGCCGAGTGCAAAGCCGTTACGCTGTTCGCCTCGCTCAAAAGCCATCCTTACCATAATAACACGACTTTGGGAGCAAAGAAAGTCAGACGGCGGCTGGCGGTGCCACGGTTTAACACTCTGCGGCTCACGTTAACGCGGTTTCACAAGCATGTCGGAGAACTACGGTGGCCTTCAGGCAACGTAAAAATACGAAAGGCTCTCTCTAAAGCCAGTGTTTGGTTTGTCCGTTCTGGGCTACTGTAGAAACATGGCAGAGCAACATGGTGGACTCTGTGAAGAGGACCCGTTCCTTATGTAAATATGAAGGGCTCATTCTAAGCTAACGAAAACTAAATGATTCTTTGTTTCTGGTGATAATACATTAATGAAAACATAGTTATAAATATTATATTCTATTTCTGCTAATAGATCCCCCAAAATGTTACACACTGGTCCTTTAAAAAGTTAATTCCAGTAACACATACATGGAGCAGGAAACATACCTTTCCCAGACCAGCAATCATGGGTGTGTTTTCTGTGCTGTAACATCCAGAAAGAGAGAAAATAGACCCTTATGTTTAGATCTCGGGCGTTGTTTCATGTCTATTAAATACTTTATTGATTATTCCTCAAGTGAGACAATGTAGTATGTTACCCTGGTCTGAAGTTTCTCTCCTGTCCTCCTCCAAACAGCATCGGATACAACGGCGTACTCGTTCCAGGGCCGTTCACGTACAAAGCACCGATCCGAGGTGCGTAGAACTAGAAATGATCACAAGACCTGTCAATAACATGTTTTCCTGTTTTGCGTTCCGATGCCAAATCGATGATATTTCATACAACGGATTCCTGACCTTGTGTCCCACTATGGTGAGGTAATCCACACCCAGTTCAAAGGCATCAACTCTGATTTTCCCCAGAGCCTGAGCAGCATCCGTGTGGAGCAGGATCCTGAGCCCATCATGCTGCTTGTTGAGAGATTTTATTCTCTGGCAGATCTCTTGGACTGGCTGACGAGAGGAAGATGTTTCGGCATACAGAGCACATTACACTGTACTGTACCCAGAGTTTTTGTTTTTACATTAGAATTGTACTCAAGTATTCATATTTGATAAATGATACATGTGAGGATTTATCCGCTAATCAACTGTCTGCTTCATCAGCACCAATTCCTCCTTTGAAAACTAATGAATTGTTCTATTCTAACATCTGTTCTGATGATAAAAGTAGAATCTCTCTATTATCAGTACTATAAAGAAATAGAAGAGGCAGCTTTCCAAGCCTCTATCTCCTTCTTACCATGATGACTCCTGTCTCATTGTTGGCCAGCATGATAGAGATGAGACATGTGTTGGGACGGACCGCAGCAAGGACATCCTCCACCTCCACACGGGCCGTCACCTTAGACACAGGCACATATGTCACATCTGTGACAAAAACACTGTTACCCAAACAAGTCAAGAAAGGAAGTAGACGTAGGGAAGCTACTTTAGATTTGTTGTTCAAATAAAGATTCTCCAGGCATTAATCTGAATAAAGCTTTACAGGATGGCCTCCTACCTGCCTTGCCATCTTTCTGTAGGTGCTCAGCTACTAGTTTGATTGAGTCGTGTTCCACATTGGAGGTGATAATGTGAGGAAGGCCGTTGCTTCCATTCTGGCGTCCTTCGCCTTGCTCTGCAGTCCTGAAGTGCTCTACAGCAGTGAAGAGCACCAGGTTGTTGGCCTGAAAGAAGATTTGTTTGCTATATGAACCACCTTTGCGTGCATGACACCACTATTCTGCACAAAATATTTTTCAGCATCACACAAAACGAATATAGCTTTAAAAAAACAAAACAATAATGATTTACCTCCGTTCCACCCGATGTGAAAATGATGTCTTCTGCTTTCCCTCCAACCATTCTCGCCACATTCTCTCTGGACTGATTAATTATTGCCTTGGCTTTAGCACCTAGAAAAATAAAATTGATTTATAAAAGAAGTACTTTTTATTGTTTCCACGCTGAGATACAACTTTATTGGTTAGGTGCTGAGAAGGCAAATTGGGGGAAAAGCTTAGCTCATTAAAGGAAAATGAGCACACACACATCTTGCTATCCAATTCCACTTCAATTCAATGGCATTTTGATGAAGGTTTAAGTATTCTTCACCTGCTATATAATTGCTACTAGGGTTTCCCCAGGCATCTTGGAGGGCTTCAGAAATGGCCTGGATTACCTCTGGTTCCAGCGGAGTGGTGGCATTGTAGTCCATGTAGATCCTACATCACATTAAGTTCGTTGGAAAGAAACTCTCAACTCATTTTGTATACTGCATTAAGCCTACATGCTACACATTAACAAAACACCAAGAGCATTAAAAACCATAAAATCAATCTCATGTTGCATTCACTTAGTTTAACACTTAAAGGTACAGTGTGTAGGATTTGGTGGCATCTAGTGGTGTGGTTGCAGATTGCAGCCAACTAATTCTAAGATAACGAAAACACAATGATTCTTAGTTTCAGGTGATTATACACTAATGAAAACATATGATTACCATATTCCATTTCTGCTAATAGATTCCCCAAAATACTACACACTGTTCCTTTAATTTGATTCAGAGTGAATGACCAACCCAAATCAAACCTTCCTACCTGTCTGGCTTCATTTCTGAATAATGTTGAAAGGTATGGTCAGTGAAGGTGTGACCCTGCACAGAGGTGATGTCATCAGATGGTTTGGCCATAACACTCCTAGGGACAAATAAGACCTTTAGTCTGTGTAGATCTATTACAGTCAGGCTATATTTCCAGTAAAAAACTATATTCACTAGATTTCTAATCAAACTCTATATAACTCTTTGCAGGAAAAACTTCTATTCATATCTCTCAAATTATAAATTCATGTGGGTTGCACTTATTTGGACAGCACAGTGTGGGCTTTGATTACAATATGCTTTGAAAGCTGGCAGCAGTTACAGGAGTATAGTTATTATTTCCAGAATGGTGAATTACTGCAGGTCAAACAGTACAGCAGGTCTAACTGAATCTCGATGTCAGCTACTGTAATGCAAGGCAAGGCAGCTTTATTTGTGTAGCACATTTCAGCAACAGGGCAATTCAAAGTGCATCAATTCTCTGAGAGAGACAGGGAACCAGTGTAGAGACCTCATAACTGGACTGATATGATCCGCTTTCTTGGTCTTGGTGATGACTCTAGCAGCAGCGTTCTGAATCTGAATCTGTATACTCAAATTCTGCTCATTATTATCACCACGTAGTATGTAAATACATGCTAACTGTGTACCTCAGAGGCTACAGAGGTTTATTACACATTGAAGCCATAATTTAGCGTCAACATTAACACAAATGTGTCTCTTCTCCAGAGTCCACTCTAGAAGCAGTTCCAGCCATGCTGTCAGCAGCAGGCATGCCGGGTATTATTATTATTATTTACCTCCGGAACTGTCTATTACTCAGCTAACTCATCTATCCGGTAGCTTCCTGCTACCAACTGTGCTCACGGTTAACTCAACAACACGGGGAAAGGTGTAACTGGGATATTAAGATAAGCTGTCTCTTCCCTGACAGTGTCAGACCGGACTGATGTTTATCCAGCTAACGCAGACTCACCGTCCGTTTAACATCTGGTAACTCTAGCTACAGCTAGCTGCTGCTACTCACTACGTTTGGTAGAAATATTGGCGTTTAACTGTTATTTTTCTAGCTCTCTAGCTGAGTCAGACATGTTCTCCTTCTTATAACACGGCAGGCTGAGGTTCTTCTTTTAGTGTCTAACCTTGTGAAGTGATGTGAAGGAGTCCTGAAGAGGTTTATTAACTACTGTGTGTCAATCATTAGCTATCCAACCCGTTGGTTAGTCTGACTGACTCTTTGGATGAGGCGCTGCCGCTACCGCTGGGTTGCCAAGTGTCTTAAAGGGAAAGCTGCAATTACGCATGTCAGAGAACACTCAAAAACATTTATAATGTATAAGAGTTCAATGTTTTATATATATTAAGTGTGGTTTATTATATGGATTATATTCATATAACTTTGGAACATAAGTCAAAGCAAAGACCGCTCAGTCTCTCTCTTTTTTTAATTTTTTTACCTGCAACACCTTAATAGGCAATATAAACAGTTCCCCAAACGCTAGCATGCAGACATGGCAACTCTGAATTCTGCTTTCATAGTAACAGTGGAATAACAATAAAATACAATACAGTCACACAGCTTGAAGTATATTTCACTTTTTATCCATCTATCTATCCATCTATCTATCTATCTGTCTATCTATACAGACATATACAGTATATATATACTATATAGACAAAGATATACAGTAGGTATAGATAGCTAGATAGATGGATATATGGATGGATGGATAGATAGATAGATAGATATTATTTGTGCTTGTTAATGATAAATACATGCCCGGTCACCGGTTACAAAAATGAATGCCGCTGTAGATCCTATAAAGAACAGGAGTCCATTACTTTGTGTTGCATAATTTCCATGTTTATTTAATATATGACAATGTGTTTAGTGTACACAAACATTTGACACTAAACTCCAACACTCAGAGACACTGACTGAACTACTGCCCATTTAAGATTTTGTAAATGGGTGCAACTTTATAATACACTGTTCACAGCAATCATGTTTATATACAATGCAAAATCAGGAAAAAAAGAAATGTACTGGTGAAATTTGAAAAAAAAAAAAGATTAGATGTGGAAGCACAAAAATGTAAAATGATATTCCTTCAAAGGGGGAAGGGAGGGATTAGAAAAAGTAGATTTAGTGAAAGCTGTCAGAGCATGATGGTGACGGTAGATATTGAAATAAAGTGTGACAGTAAGGTTACCTACAGCATTACTCTGTACAAGATGCCTAACAGGGCCATAATGAACCAATCTTCCCTCACATGTCAGTGGACAGATTATTACAGGTATATACCACAACCTCCATTTGGTTCCCTGATAGTGCCCTACCTACAATCAATAAGGAACCAGACTGTGAAAACAAAAAAACAGAACCACTCCAGCAGAATAAGTATTTTCAAATATCAATGTACATTCAGTGTGATTTTTTTGTGTGTGACTGCACCAAGAAAACTTTGGTTGGCTCAAATGTGACGCACATTAAAAGGTCCAATGAAAACACGAGGAATAATCTCCACATAGAGATCAGACTGGAACGATACTGGGCTCGCGTTTTAAGATTGGGTTTTTATAGGAAATGAGACAGAAATGAGTGAGATAGTGTAATGTACAGTACAACAATGATGATGCTATAGCTGGATAAACTGCAGTCTTTGCAGTCTCTGCCAAGAAAGTCAGTGATAGACTTTGATCATAACATGGATCACAGGACTTTGTTACACAACAAAGAAAAGATATTAACAGACATTTGACTGTTTGATTATGTACATGTATGGTTGTAAAATGTTTTGATTAGATCACTTCCAAATATGTCCACAACACACAAAATACTTTCCAACCTCCGGAAATACGCATATAGTAGAGTAAGGTGTTGTATGGATTACCTCAGCAGCAAAAATAAAAACATACTGATTTGCTGTTATAATTGAATCCCCTGCTAAAGTTTACTCTGCCATTAGATAGATAAAATATTATTCTTGCGCTTTTGTGTAACAGTTGAATGCTTTGAGATGTTGTCCTAGTATGTAAGTGAGCATGCGCTCTAGGCTGGCTGACCTGAGGCATGCTCATCAATCCAACTTCACACATCAACTCACGAGCTGCATCTGTCACTAGTTTTTGAACAGGTTCAGTTTCATAATCGATTTGAATGGAATGCAATAGAAAATGCACAGTAGCAGTTTTCATCAAAGACCAGATTAAGGATAAAAAATAAAACAGGTGGACATTGATTTTCTTCCATTCAAAGCATGATTGTTTAACACAATCCTGAAATATGTTAAAGTAGTTCTTTTTGATGAATAAACTAGGGCTGTCATAGTTAACACGATAATAACACATTAAAGCAAATTCATTTAACACCACTAATTTCTATAACGCATCTTTTTTTAGATTTTTAGTTTCAGTTTTATAGCTAGAGTAAAGCTGGAGTAAAGATACAGGTATCATCGACAGATGTTGTTGCCTGTTGGGCTTGAGTTTGCCATGTTATGATTTGAGCATATTTTTATGCTAAATGCAGTACCTGTGAGGGTTTCTGAACAATATTTGTCATTGTTCTGTGTCCTCAATTGATTTCTAATAATAAATATATACATACATTTACATAAAGCAAGCATATTTTATCCTTTCCCATGTTGATAAGAGTATTAAATACTTGACAAATCTCCCTTTAAGGTACATTTTGAACAGATAAAAAAATGTGTGATTAATTTGCGATTAATCGTGATTAACTATTTGAATCGATTGACAGCCTTAGTATAAACATGAAGTATACTCTGTGTTATGGACATTCCGTATTGTATGACAGCTGATTGCCATATTAGATATGTAACATTAACATAAATTATACCTTTTTGTCTGAACATGTGATGATGATGATGAAAAAGCAGGAAAGTGATGGGATATGATCTGCAGACACTTCCAGAACAGTATTATAGCAGCATGGAGGATGTAGTTTCAAAGCAACTGGTGCAGAGGCATACTGTACAGTATGGTTGAAAAGAGAGGCACTACATTTAATCAATATACATATCATTCAGAAAACCAGTTTCTTATTCTGTAGTGTGAGGAACAGTTTATACTTTTTGATCATTTAACAAGGTAGCTTTGTGCAGCTGGGGATGGACAGACCACCTTGATATTCTCTAACAGTAGAGTGACCTTTTCAGATGTATATTCGTTGGGTCAAAGGTCAGGTGTAACTATCCTAATCTTAAAGGGGGATAGTATTATTCAAGTAATCTTCAGCACAAAGAAGGTGGCCAATCATATTCAACTGTTTAAATAGCATTAACTGCATGGGGACACGGTTGTTATTATTCAAACATTTAAGGAACTCATATTAAAAAGTGCGGTGTGCAGAAATTGCACGGTACTACTACTTTAGAAATATAAATGTCTTTGTAAATAAATACATGCAGAAATAAATAATAAAAGCTGTTAAATATCTAAATATATCACATTTTAAAACAAATAAAATTCAGGTAGAGAATGAGATTAAATTGGGAGGATTAATGGTGATGAGCATTACTTATTGTGTGAATGTAGGTACCCTTGGTGCTCCTACTGTACGAGTAGCTAAAATGATGTAGATTGAGCAAAAATGCCACAAGAACATGAAGTCTACGATGATATGCCATTCCCTTGCCAGGCTGTGTGTGCTAAAGTTTCTAAGAACTTTTAGGAATAAGACGCAGAAAAGGGAATTATTCTAAAGAGTTACACTCAACTGTCATTTTTTTTTTTTTTCTCTTAGCGTGTATTTTCTAGCTGTACGTTGTATGCAAACCAGTTTAGACACTGTATATATAGCTGTAGAGTAGAGACGAATCGGCATGTTTTTCTATTTACTGATGCAAATGTAGCGATGTGATCCTCACTGACGTGGCAGCTTCAGGTAAAAATAAATGTCACTGCATTTTTTTTTTTTTAAAGAGTAAATGTATAAGGCTCGATGTGTCACTGACAACAACTACAGTACATTACCATACGTATGTAATCTGAGATAAGAAACTGTTGCTACTTTCTCCGTTTTTCTTCATTCGTCCGGCTATGAATTAACTCCAGTACAGTACAGTGACGCTTTTTGAAGAGGTTTCTTCACACTACGAGACTCACACCGCAGCAAAAGGCCTGACACGACATGGGCGCTTTAGGTGCTCAGGACACTAGTGATAAACTGAGAACGTACAGGGGAAAGATGGTCGTTGGTGACAGCGGTGGAGGAAGGGAGCAGGAGGGGGGGGAATGGGGCTCAGCACAAGGGGAGGGATTAGGACAAGGATCTATGTACATCTTAGTCTCTGCGATCATCCCTCTCTCATGAGATTTGTGTGTCTTGTTTCACATCCTCATCTGTCCGGCTCGTCTTCTCGACAGCTTTGACCTGTCAGGCGGAGAAGAAGATGTATTTGTATGAAAGGTCAATTTTCCAGTCATAAGTTTTTTTGTTTACTTTGACCTATTAACGCTGAAGTTGGTGAAGAAAAAGAACTGTTTATTATATTTGCTCAAAGTTCCCGACTGCACCTTTAAAATATTTTTTTACCTGATAGTTCCAGCAAGGAGAGGGTTAAACGCATACAGCCAGTCATGCATCTCTTTGTCATTAATAGCTTGAAGCAATATTCCACGATGTTCTGTGCACACGGCAAATGTGTACGGGGTCTGGAGAAAGAGAAAAAGAAGCTTATTATACCATAGACCTGAGGTTTTCACTAGTGAGAGAGCAGAAAGGAGATTTTGGTTAATCACCAACCTTCAGCATTGCCTGCTGGTCCTCGCTGTACTCCACCTGGGCCGAGGAGAGGTTGAGGATAGCCCGCTCCACGGAGTCTCTCTCTGTGTTGTAGATGTAGACATACGGCCGCCGCACAACGACGTAGCGCTTCACCCATCCGTTGGTGTGTGGCTCCAAGAAATGTAGGTAACCCTTCTTTGACACAATGGGGCTGCAAAAATAGAGACAAAATTCTCCCGTATTTCTCTCGATTTATGGCAAATTTTCCATATGAATGAATAAAAACTGATGACTATTAGTTCAATTTCATGCCAGAGTGGCAAATTACTCAGTTTTCTTACCTGAGAATTAATAGTAAAATGAAAAAAATAGGCCTATTTAAAATAGAAATGCTGTTTTATTTTTTTAATTTTCATTATTGTATTATTGTACTGTTATTTCTATTCTGTGTAAATACATTGAGAGAGCTGCATAAAACCGGAGTCAAATTCCATGTATGAACATACTTGGCGAAATAAACCTGATTCTGTTGCGGTGTAGTTTTTATTTTGTTATTTTCATTCTTTAAAGGTCACCAGAATGCAGGAAACAAAGTCTCTGAAACTCCAATTTTTCTGGGGGAGGACCTACATCCCTCCCACTTTGGTTTCAAAATCCTCCGTTTTTTTTGAGGTGTCAAGGTTGGCAAGTATGGCACAAAGCGAAAGAGTCACTGTGGCAGACTCACCTGACTCTAATCTCCTGGATATCAGGGACAAATCTGCGGATCCGTGGTTTGGTTTCAGAGGCTCCGTTCACGGACTTCTTGGCCTCTACGTCCTGCTGCGTGTCAGGACTGGGGCTGACGGCACGAGAGCGAGGCATAGGGGGTCTGCAGTACAGAAACAAGAGGCCAATGAGCCCTAGTGCATCATGTTATCACGCTGCCAAACATTATTTATTCAAGATAAAGAAAAGAGAAAAGAGACTGCCACACACAAAAAAGGCTACCATGGCTACTGAATACATAACAATTACCATACAAGTATGTCTCAACACTGACCTGAGTTCAGCGTTATCATAGCAACCCTCAACCAGCGAAGGACATGTTGACGAGGGTATGATTGTGTTGAGAGCGGAGATTGAAGTGGAGTCTCTGAGCACTGTGACGGACATCTCTGAGATCTGTAACACACACAAACACACAGGTGCTCGCTCAACTGGGAAGAACCAATCAGCAGACACTAAGTTTTTATTTTTACGTGTAGTTTTGAGTGTTTGAGCACTACCTTGCTTTCACTGGCGCTGACACACACATGGCTGTATTCTCGGTTGAAGGAGTGAGTGAGCAGCCGCAAACACTGTGTGTAGAAAGGACAAAGAGATTAAAGAGGACAAACTCACTTTTTCAGAAACTGTGAAATAAGACAACCCAGTCAGTTTTTTGTGGGCAGCCTCGATCAGAAAACATGTGGTTCAACAAGCTATTCAGGTTTGGCTCCCCCTTCCTATGTCACATGCAGGCTCATTGGTATATACCGCCCACAGCTTGAGAACTACCGCTCCAAAGGTGCACCATATTTTTCTCACAAGCCAATCAGAACAGACTGGGTTTTTTTTTTGGACGGGTCTTAAAGAGACAGGCGTTGAAACGGAGCGTTTCAAACTGAGGGTGAATACAGAGATATTCAGAGAGACATTATGAGAAAAATAAAGTGTTATTTGAACATTAAAGCATGTAAACATGTTCTAGTAGGAACCCAAAATACAAGTATGAACCTGAAAATGAGCATGATGTGTCCCCTTTAAAATGTCTTCTGAGGTAAGATACAGTACAAGATAAGTAAAATCACATTTTTAATATCATAAAGACGCACTCTGACTATTTTGAGTTGTTTATATTGACTATGTACTGACATTAATTGACTTAAATGCATATACATTAAGGAAGTGGTTCCCAAACTCTTTCAGGACAAGAACCCCTAAACTGAAACAAATTGGACCACAGATCCCCATTTGATAAGGTTTTGTCCAAGGGTCCCCCATATGAGAGGATTTTTGCTTTTAGATGTTTTATTACAGAAAGTGTATGAAAACAAAATAGTCATACATTCTGTCATTGTGTTACTTATGGATGGAATTATAGTGAAAATAAATCAAAAACATACAATCAAGACTGCACTTAAATCAAACATGAGATTGAGTATTGAATAAGTATTGATGGCTGACCTTGGCAGCGAGCTCCCTCTGCCTCTCAGTGGTGATTTCAGAGCTGGAGCTGACCTCCTGGTCGACCTCGGG
>CAKALG010017926.1:0-17895 GCA_916700815.1 Helicolenus hilgendorfi | reverse complement strand
GCAAAAATATCAATAATTTCATCGACATCTAATCTTGTAATTTCTGAAAACAAGACAAAATCATGTTATTGGTGGGTTCATTTTCTTTGAATTCAAAAGGTAGTTTAAATATCCTGCTTTCTTTCCAAGGGTGAATTGATCACCGCCCTCATGTCCGTACATTAAAGGGAAAGTAGGGTTTTATATTTGTGGCAAACATATATTTCCGCAGGCAGAAATCGAGGTCTGTCCGAATATTTTTATTTACTTACGCACAGCTATTTGTAGCTATTTCTTGCTCGATAGCAGTTTATCCATCCGTGCAGTGCTTCGGTGCAACATCTCCGACTATAGCACAGGTTGTTTGACACACTCACGGTGTTAAGGTTCTGGATTAGGTGAGTTAATTAATCAGCTTTAGAGGACTTGGTAAGCATGCTTTATAAGTTTGGACAGAGCCAGGCCTAGCTGTTTGACCCCACCTCCTGTCCTTATGCTAAGCTAAGCTAAGCTAAGCTAAACACATCCTTACTCCAACATTTCCCAAAATGTTGGACTATCCCTTTAACACTCTCCCTCCTCTGCACTGCCCCTCTGTATATTTATAGACCACTGTTCC
The DNA here is from genome assembly GCA_916700815.1 of Helicolenus hilgendorfi. Classification (NCBI taxonomy): domain Eukaryota; kingdom Metazoa; phylum Chordata; class Actinopteri; order Perciformes; family Sebastidae; genus Helicolenus; species Helicolenus hilgendorfi. Next base: position 17,297 of record CAKALG010017926.1, on the reverse strand, counting down.
CTCCCAGGTGGTTATAGATTCTCCTTTACGTCGACATATGGCTCATAACTCTGGTCATTTTTTGCATTTGCACTTCCTTATTGTTGCAGTGCCATTACACCAGCAGCATAATTTCCCCTCCTACAATTTTGGAAATAGATTGCGTTGAAGCACGAGGCCTGAGTTTGCTTATTGTTCCAGAGGTCCCACGGTGCGTGCGCGTGTTGTGTGTGAACATACTCTCCCATGCAGAGGCCGCGGCTGATTGCTTTATTGGCTGATGACTCATTCTCTCTTTCAACCTGCTGGAGGTACTTCAATCATGCAGGTAATCTCCTTCCTGTACGCCGGCAGCCGAGAGGTTACCTTTCCCACACATCAGAGCTATTTTCCTCTTAATTGAGACCCACTCTGCTGCGACAGCGCTTTTGCGCTACGCGAAGGAGAAATGGCGGGTCAAGATTCTTCGACATCTTTCTCCTCCCCTGCCTCCCTCCCTCCTCTCCCCCGTTGGCAAACTGTGAAGTTGATAAGTTCCTTTAGGGACCCTGGAGCCAGGCCAGCTAAGACACTACACTCCACGAGGGGCAAGTAAAGGTTGATGTCGCGTCACCTCGTCGAATGTGTAGTCGCGTGTACACATGCTTGTGTGTTTATCCAATCAGCCCGGGCCTTAATGCATGCGCGCCTTTCTGATTGAATTACACCGGGGCCTTTATGGAGAGAAACGGTAGCGAACCTCCCCCCTGAGTGCTCGTGAGAGAACAGACACTTTGCGGGAAGTCTCCGCGGTGACCTGACTCAATCTGCATACGATTACCCCTCAGCGGACCTGTAACCCAATTTATGAGCTGATCACCTCCTCTCCAGAGGGAGCACACGCTCGCTCTCCAGCGACAGTAAAAGCGGAGCCGCGGCAACACAACATCTGTTTAGCTTTATTGTGGCGCCCTTTAAAGCAGGAAATGCATAGTTGTTTTTTTTAAATGTATGTTTACTAGGTCTCATCTACATTTTAATATATTTTATCCCGTATGTATCCAACAAGAAGAAGCTCCACTGAAATAGGACAACTCGGTTCAATAAAACGATGTGCATTATAATGGATCTGTGGCCAATTCTCAGTGAGATCCTTTTAAAAGTGAGGGCCAAATTGATATAATGAATATTGGAAAATGGTACATATGTATATTTTTGAAAGTATAATTAGCTTTAAGACTCAAAAAAGTCTGTAAAAGTCTTCTTTAACTTGCACACTGACACACTGACAGCTGTTGTTGCCTGTTGGGCTTCAGTTTGCCATGTTATGATTTGAGCATATTTTTTATACTAAATGCAGTACCTGTGAGGGTTTCTGGACAATATTTGTCATTGTTTTGTGTTGTTAATTTATTTCTAATAATGAATATATGCATATATATGCATAAAGCAGCATATTTGTCCACTCCCATGTTGATAAGAAAAACTTGACAAATCTCCCTTTAAGGTACATTTTGAACAGATAAAAAAATGTCCGATTAATCGCGATTCATATTTGAATCGATTGACAGCCCTGTCATGTATACTTCAGTCTATATTTGCATTTAAACCTCGGGTGATGATTTGTGCATCTATGCAGCCAATTACCTTTGGCATCTCGTCTTCCCTCTTCATATAAATCACATCCTCGCTTCGGTTTTGGCATAAAACACGAGGATGAAAGCCTTTTCTTTTTTATAAACGAGGGCCGACAGTCTTTTTACACAGTTGGACAAATGAGACAAACACGACAAACATAAAAACAAGGCAGGCTTGACAAATGGCGCCCTGTCTTTGTTTAATGGCGTGGTTAAACCGGGATATGGCTAAGACCCCATTTCGACGCGGTGTCAGCGAACGCGGCTCTATTAAATCCCGATTTCCATGCAGGGCGACGTGCAAACATTTGTTCTGCGATCATTTGGCAAGACAGTTACCATTTTTTTTTTGCAGCTGACAAACAGAATTGTTGGATGCTCTCAGGGACGGCGGCTGAGGAATTGTTTGCTTATGGGTCATGTGTAGCGTAGCTGCAAACGCAGCTTACGCTCGACGGTCCCGGTCGCTGAAGAGCCGCCGGAGTTATTATTATCACTCAGCAGATTGGCCAATTCCCCCACCAATTGTGATCCAGCAGAATGGAAATCCGGTGAGCTGGGAAATGTTAATCGAGTTCAATTAGGCTTTGTACCATGTTTGTTGCCTGCCAACAGATTAAGCAGAATCCCCACCCTCACTTACTGAAATGAACGATAACCCTCTGTCAAAAGTCTGAAACGGGCAATTTGAGGATAGGTGGGAGATAACGGATACTGGCGTCGGCAAAGCTCCTCGTGGCGGTATTAAGAGATAAATACGGCAAGCCCCTTTGAAACAGTTGGGCTGGAGTTCACCCTTAAAGGGAAATTAATTTAGGATTTTTGTGTTTTTCTCTTTAACTTCTCAGTGATATTTTCAAAACCCCGTGCAGTAATCGAACAGCCTTAGGGTGGTTTAAAAAGCATCCTTTATCTGGCAGTCATTTTTACAGATTCATACTAATATGGATGTAATTTAATTATTTATTCCAAAGATAGCAATATCCAAATGTGTCAATTTCTGTTTTACTAAACCAGCTACGCTGATGTATTTATACTATTTTGCATGATATTTGACTGTGGTAGCAAATACCTGGTACTCAGACAATCATTTCCCATTCTGTGAGACATACATTTTCTTCAGTAGGAGGGCAAAATGTTCAGCCGTAGAAGTGTTTGTTTGCGGTGCTGATGGGAAAGGCAATGACTGAGCCGGGCTGTCTGATGTTTGGCAGTGATGCATTTACTGTGTTTCTTTCCGGAACCAAATCCAGTCTCCGCAGCCAAACCAAAGGCGCTTTTAAGTGAAATTGTCTCTTTCTTTTCTGTCAGGGGCCGATAGAACATGTATATAAGGGTGCAAAGAGCAGTTTTGTGTGGCATATTGGCACATTATGCTTTTCAATATTTAGTATTGAGATACCTTATTTAAGAAAAAGCACTAGGGCTGTCAAAGTTAACATAATAATAATAATGAAGCGTGAATGATGGGGTCTTTTGATCATTTTATGATAATCACATGCGGTTTTGGGGCAAGTCATAGTCAAGTCAGCACACTGACAGCTGTTGTTGACTGTTGGGCTGCAGTTTGCCATATTTTTTATTGATTTGTGTTGTTAATTGACTTCCAATAATAAATATATACATACATTTGCATAAAGCCATCTTATTTGAGTATTAAATACTTGACAAAAATGTGTTATTTATTTGCGATTAACCGTGATTAAATATTTTGAATCGACTGGCAGCCCTAAAAAGTACCTATACTACCATGTTAAATACTCCATTACAAGTAAGTCTTTCAGTTATAGTATACAGTTTCAGTATAAGTACAGATGTATTATAAACAATACTGAAGTGTCACAAGTAAAAGCAGAAAGGACACTTTACACATTATTCTATTTGATTATAAACAGTTTTGTATTAAACAGTTGTCAGCAGCATTTTAATATTGTGGTTGTTGGTGTTAATTTTAACAACTTCATATATTTGAACCTTTTTTTAATCTTTTTTTTTAATCAGTGAACCAGGGCTCCCCACCCCCACAAAAGCCCTGGGGCCATTTGGTTTCAGGTTTTAATAATCTGATTATTTCTTAGGGAATTGGTACCACTAAAGTACAAGGTCAACTCAGGTGGATCCTGCAGGTTCCTTTGTGGTTTGTAGTGTCAAAATCTATCTTAAAGAGTTTTAGTATATCATATATTGTGCTTTTATGTTGCATATTCATATAGATAGATTTGTGTTCAATTAGAATACCACAAACCAACACAAGTTGCAGCATGGGAGGAGAACTGTAGTATTTCCTGTGTTGTTTTGTATGTACACCTAAGAGACTTATCAGAAAGATTACTCCGCGCAGACTAATCTCGTTCTCTGTTTGAGCCGGCGCCTGCTTACGTGACCTTTTCCACTCCCCTGCTGTTTTTATTGGTTGTGTGCGTAAAACACTTCAGCCTCTCAATTAGGACACATGATTAGAAGTGAAACCATCTTGGCTGCGGTTGTCTTACCTTAAGCCTCCGAGTTATTATCGTCCACAAACTAATTAGCAAGTTCTTGATAAGCGAGGGGTAGGCCCTTTGTTGCCATGGCAACAGCTAGACTTAATCACAATGAAAGGATTGTGGTGTTGGGTGCACACGCCTTCGTCACTCTAGTTGTACAATATAGGTAGTTTTTTCATTGTCTTGCTCCTGGGAGGACCCACTTAATTGAGGAAATCAAAAGGAGTTTTAGATTGTTATGTCAAAGTGTCTGAACGCAGTGTTCTCATGAAATGAAGACTTATTATTGTCGCTGATTTAGGATCATGTCGGATCAGGAAAGGTGCTGCAGATTTGACGCCGCTGCTGCAGGTAAAGTGAGCTGTCAAATCTGCCTGACAGTGAAATTACCGAGCTAATGGCACATTCAGTACGTCCACCCTCAAACACTCTAAAGCCGTATATTTTGAATCTTTAAGGTTAAGTGAATTCGAGGATCAGTTTTTGATAAAGTGCTGTATTTTCTCAGGTTTTTTCTCTAACCTGATTCAACTGATTTCCAACATTTCCAAGAAAACCTGTCAACATCCTCAAGAAAACACAGAAGTGAGCTTTTGAAATTAGCTGTTGAACAGACAGAACATTTATCACCAATATCATCATGATACAATATCATCACGATACAATACCATCACGATACAATATCATCACGATACGATGTTATCACCATACGATATTATCACGATACGATATCATTAGGATACGATATCATCACGATATGATATCATCACGATACGATATCATTACGATACGATATCATCACGATACGATACTATCACGACGCGATGTTATCATGATACAATATTATCACGATGTGATATCATCACGAAACAATCCTATTGCTATTTTAAACATTTTGCGAGTATTGCGATATGATCTATTGCGATTTTTGTTTGTTAACATCTATTTTATCTAATAAGATACAGTTTTCACTATGTTCATCTCAGAGTTTTCATTCACATATCTTGAGGTCAGATGTCAAGGGACCCCTTTGAAGATGGCCATGCCAGTTTTTCTTCACCAAAATTTAGTGTAATTTTGGAGCATTATTTAGCGTTCTTTGCGACAAGCTAGCATGACATGGTTGATAGTTTTCTAGTTTCATATGATACCAATCCATTCGCTCTATCCATCAGATTGTTAAGAGGTTAATAGTTTATATAATGAAAGATTGATACTTGACGTCCGTGTATCAACACAATATTGCCATGCAAAATATTGCGATACTATACTTTTTCCCCCACCCCTTCTATTTTGAATAGCAGTTAATTGTTTAAGTTATTTATGAAGCAAAACCACCAAACATTTGCTGGTTTAAGCTTCCAAAACTTGAGGATTTGCTGCTTTTCTGTGCTTTATATTATTGTGAAAAGTCTGGCCGGACAAATCGAGCATGGACGATTTAACTCCTGGGAGGCTTGGGGCAAAAATGACCAATTTGGCCTCCATTAACCCCCGTTCTTCCCACTGTCTGTACATCGTGTGCAGTTTTTATTTGCTGGCGTAGACATGTATGCTGTGTGGTTTTTTGGGTTTAACACAAATTAATTTAGTAATACTCAACATTTAAGCTCTTTGACACCAAAATCTCTTACTGCGAGATTTTGGTAACTGATGGATCTCTTGCTATTAAACTCCACTGCAGCTTCTCCTTCTTTCATCTTTTATCCAGCACCTAAAGCACCCACCAGTGCTGTTGCCGCCGCTCCCAGCATGACCCTCACAGTACCACACAATACAACACAATAACATAAATCAGCATGCTTTAATCAATTCCCCGCCAACACCCCACCCCCGGTTACCCCCAACGACTCCCTCCCTCCCACACAACGCTGCACCTCGCTGATTGGCGCCCGAGTTGCTTCTTTGGTAAATAAAACATTTATAGAGGCTCAATTAGCGAAGCCTGTTGAGTCTGCGGCAGCTGTGCTCGCCAGCTGTTTTTAAAGGAAGAGCGATGCGGCGAGGTGAGGCGAGGGAGAAGAGGATGTCAGGAACAGGAAGGGGAAAAAATGGATAAGGTGAAGCAGGCAGAGAGCTTGTTTTTGATTCGGTGTGGGCCCAGTTTGTTTTTCAAATATAAAACCAAGTAATAGAGCAGAGAGAAATATACTTTTTGATAAAAGTTTATCAAACTCAGCCGCTTTTATCTGATTCATAAGATCTAACTATAAAGCGAGGAATCTCTGTCTCTCTGTGTGTCCTTTGCATATCTCAAGAACCGCTCATCCAATCGACTTCACACTTGGCGGGTGTATTGCTCTGACCCTAAGGGAGTGCAGTGTGGAATGTGGTGCAATTTAGCCAAAGGGTGGCGCTATAACAATGAATTTAGTGCTTTTTACACTTAATTTTCAGAAACAAAATGTTTTTCCCTTGATTTTGTGTATCCAGATGAATCTATCCATGTAAGCCGCGCACATTTGTGTCCAGGTTTTCCACCATTTTCAATTGTGTCCAGATCAGATTTTTTGCAACTCCTCCTACAAATTTGGAGCAACCATCACCAAATTCGGTACAGAACATCTCTGGACCAAGCCGGGTAAAGGTACTTTTTTGGATTGTTGATGATCCATACAGATTGGCTATCGCTGGCCCTCAAAGTTGGCTAAAATGCTGTGGGCATTACTTATATTACAAAAAATGTCATATCTCCTGAACACGTTGTGCTATTGGGACCACATTTGGTGGACATGCGTAGATGAGAAGTCTGAGTAACCATACAAAATTTGGTGCCATTTGGCCAATATTTGGCACTGTAGCAGCCTCATCTTCACACTTGGCAGGTACAAACAGTCATATCGTGGTTCTCGACAACGCTGCAAGCAGCACGTCTGGGGGCCGAGCAATCGGCCCGGTCCGGACTGGAACACATTCCGAACTGGCACTGCTCTAGTATAATGAATATAGTGAATTAAGTCATTTTATTGTAAATCATATTATAAAGTTGTCATTCCTACAGGATCCCTACATGGAGATCCTATAGGAGGCATTGATCTGAACCAAACCTACTCAGCAGCAGGTTAGCTGTACAACATAGGTTACCATGGTGATTCACCCCAGTTACACAACTCACTGTGAGTGAAAATCCCAATCATCAACTCAGGAGTTGGTATTGCCTGTGTGACTTTTCTCTGGTGTGCAAGAACTTGGTCAAGATTAAGTGTCAATTTAAAATTTGGTGTTTTTCATGACTTTGATATAAATATATATATACACCCAAAGATGGAAAATAAGTCTGAGAATCAAAAACCATCCCTTTGCCTGCTGTGTATGAATAATGCAGTATTATTCAATCTATGCAACTTTTTTTTTTGACTGGCAGTCGGTGGGCTTTATTAGATGTCGTATCAGTAAGACCCCCATTGCTCCGCCTTGACATGTGCAGCGGCACAATATGAGACAAGCTTTTTTCCATTTATATGACTGAAAACATCCTTTGAGAGCCGAGGATAGTCGGAAAGGGAATGCAGATTTACTGCAGCTTCTGATTCTCTCAGGTCAAAATGTAGATGAGTGCCATCACTGGCATTTAAACGGATATTGACGGTGGCTTATACACAGTTTATTGCCAGTAGACTCAATTTATGTATGAGACGGCGACACATGAGTCAAATATAAATACAGTAATGTTTGTAGGTGAAGGCAGGGGCAGACAGGAAGCAATGATTGAATGCAGCAATCGGTATGTTGAGAGTTCAGTTTAACATTCAAAAAGGATATACAGGAGTGGTAATGAAACACTTCACCAACATATTTACATCTTATAGATCATTCAATATTCCAAATGCATCCCGGGCTGCGTCCCATACTATACACTACATACTCAATATGTGTACTATCATTCAACATACTTTTATGTGAATGAACAGTAGGGTGTATCTTTTCGGATGCACGTCATTGATAACAAAGATGTACCATTACAATCAAATACAGGTAGAATACTACTGACTAGGCACCAGTTCGGTGATGTAATGACTTTCTTTTATAGATTCCTTAATGCAGTGTATGTGAATGATATCAGCCGACAGGAAGTAAACATGGACCCGAGCTGTTGCCTAGCAATGCAATTCCGTGGATCTATAAGGATACCTGCTTCTTCTTCTTCTCTGTCTTTAATTAGCTGGGAACTCATTTAGCCACGCATGTGTTAAAGGTGTGGATATGCACTAATCGCCTCATTTGGTTTGTGTGTTCTTGTGAAAAACAAACCGAAACACTGTGCATCAGTGCTGCGATGAGGAAAAGGGCGTCCTGATTGATTCTGATACAAGGATCGCTGGCAATGCACATGAACAGACAGACCGATGCCAGCTCTGAAAGTGATCTTGTACTGGTTGCCGCATACCCTTTTCATGATTACAAATCGCCTCGGCTCGGCTTGGCGATGATGAGAATTGGCTCCAAAAAATATCTGCTTAATTCTCCTTTTCTCTGTCCTTTTTTTCTTTCAGTGGAAGGCTGCACGGATTGGTCGGTGGACTACCTGAAATACAAGGTGCTTCTGGGGGAACCTGTACGGATTAAGTGCGCTTTGTTCTATGGATATATCCGGGCCAACTACACCCACGCGCAGAGCGCAGGACTTAGCCTTATGTGGTACAAAAGTGCAGGACACGGCGACTTCGAGGAACCCATCAGTTTCGACGGCACGAGGATGAGCAAAGAGGAGGACGCCATATGGTTCCGGCCAGCTGAGTTGGACGACGTGGGCTACTATTCCTGCGTATTAAGGTAAGCTCTTCATTTCTATTTAAATTGCTGTTTTTGGAGCAAGCATCCATGAGACAGTCCTCCACCATTTTGGACTTGTTTTGCTACTAGTGTGTCAGTAAAATAGCAGGGGTAAATAACATTTTCTGGAGCCCTGTGGACACGAGTAAAGCTATTTTCAAGTCCTCCCCTGGTGACTTCTAATGAAGTCTCTCATCTCTGGCCAAAAGAGCACTGGTCCTTGGTCCACAGAGCATCTTCTAACAGTATGAGGCCCCCCTTTGCTTCGCTTTTATATGCTAAATTATTTCTTTATCCTCCTCTGGGGGACAGTAAGCCATTAGGTGCTATTGGTAAATCCATAACTCCCAAGTCTTTCTTTCTGAAAACGTGAAAGAGGAAGGAGTGAGATGAAAGCGAGTGGGCAGTAATTCAGCACAGGAAGATTGAGGAAAGGGAAAAGGCGGCTAAGATAAAAAAGAGGAGGGGATTCGTACTATCTCCCTTTTCCACTTGCCTGATGGTGGAGGTAGACAATTGTTTGATTTATGAGTTTCTATAATGTGGTGACTCCTGAGCTCGTATTGGCAGAAGTTTTCATTAAACGTGGAGGTTGTCCAGGACAAGGGGAACTTTGAAACACATCTTCCTGAAAGATAAGAGCACTCATAAAAATGCACAAAAACATTTGTATTTCAATCGATTTAGGACATTTGTTCCACTGTAAAAAAAAAAAAAAAAAACAGGAGAATAATGTACTCCTGAGCGGTTGCACTCAGCACAGGTTTCCTCGTGTTTCACAAGCCCAATTCTAAGAGGTTTTGGCCATTACTATTCATCACCATTAGCACTCTCCCCTTTTGCTGCGGCGGCCGCCGTGAATAGAAACGGGCAGCGCCAATCCGACAATCCTCCATTCAGCGACGCTGGCAGCGTTTTTCTGGAGGTAGACAATCAGTCAGCTCCGAGTTATTGTGTAATCGCGCGGAAAGTAGAGCCATGAGATTTGATTTGGAAGAGTGGTGTTGCTTTGTCGCCAGTCTTTCGCCATTCAGAAGCAAATTAAGGGGCAACACTTATTTGCCCATCATGTAGAGAAATAACAATAGTTCTGAATGCAGAGCACTTTTCCATGGCGCAGGATTTCTCTCTGCAGGCATTTCTTTGGACTATTGTTGTCTGTAGTTGCTTTCTGCAGGTTTCAAGTATTCACTTTTTAATGCTTAACTTTCAACTGCTCCAGGAATGGAACATTTACAGCTCTGACCTTTATTTACAATGCCAGCATTGATGCTACAATCAGCTCCTCTGATTTTCAGTGCTGGGGGTGTTAACATCTTCACAGTATTATAGGTAACTGACGCCTGATGCACTGATTAGCACCAGCACAGTAAGACCAATTCATGATTTGAATATTCATACGTGATTTCTTTGTAAACCAGTGGGCTACCTCCTGAAGCCAATGCATTCTTTCTACTAGCAAGCAGGGGGCGACTCCTCTGGTTGCAACAAGAAGTCTGATTGTATAGAAGTCTATGAGAAAATGAGCCTACTTCTCACTTGATTTATTACCTCAGTAAACATTGTAAACATGAGTTTATGGTCTCAATCTCTAGTTTCAAGTCTTCTTCAATATAACATGATGTTAATTTAGTAAATTATGGTCCCATTTAGAGTCAAATAGACTATAAAGCAGAGGATGCTTTAGGGCGTGGCTACCCTCTGATTGACAGGTCGCTACCACGGTGTTGTTTGTGATTTGTCTTAGAACTTGAACCCTTTTACAGTGTGTTTTTAGTTCATGGAAGTTAATTGTAACATTTTGGTCGCCTATAAATGTCTTTTCAGTGTTCGGTTGTACTTAGCTCCTCCCTCTAGTTCTGGTTGCAAAAAACCAAGATGGCGACAGCCAAAATGCCGAGCTCGAGGCTTCAAAACCGTAGTCCACAATCTAATGGATGACGTCACATTCACTTCTTATATACAGTCTATGATATAGACCAGTGATGAAATTATATTTAACAAAACATGTTTACTGTCACTAATTATCAATTAATTACGAAATAGTGAGCCCAAGATAACATTTTCAAACAGCTCGCTTTGTCCAACAATCCATCAAAACTCAATATATCCATTTTACAATGATATAAAACAGAGATAAGAATTGTGCTTTCATTTGTCAAATTTATTTTCTAAAGCTGTATTAATCATTTTATGGCCAACTCTCCTGGACGAACTCTACAACAAGCTTAATATTGCACGTGCTTGACATATTATGGCATTGTGAAGTTGATACGGGCAATGTGTTAGTCTTCAATAACATGTTTGGTATTGCTGGAAACTACAAATTTCAAGCTTTCTAAATCACCTAAACACACTTAACTTTACTTACTTACAATGAATTCATATTTCCTAGCTTCATACCTTTTAAAAGAGACCAGAAACATGCATATAAACCTTTTGGTTGAGGAGCTATTCCTGATTAATTTTGGGAATGTTAGGTGTTTTTTTTTCCAAAGGCTAGGGCTTAATATAGCCACAGCTAATTTTAACCTGGCAAGTAGGCCAGAAATAATAATGCATAATAACATTTAGATGCTGATTGATTCCGAGATGATTATGCATCTCTCTCTTTGGTGCTGGACAGGTAGTGTACACTGGGGTTATCTAAGATTTTCCACTGAAAACAGCTGCTTGCTGTGCCTGGACATGAGGTTGAGATTGAACGAAAACAGAAAAGATTCATTTGTCACAAGGTGTTTACTGTCATTTTTGCTACAGTTGAGTTGAAGAAATAATCTGAATAATGTGCACATGCATTCTTATATAGTAATAACTTATTAACCTTGTAGGTAAAGGGCATTTTTTTCTCTGTACTGGCTCATTAGTCAGCGACATACAGTTCGGTGGCTTTTAACGGGAGGAAGGGCTTGGAAGGATTGGGTTATTGGTTACTGTGTGTGTCACATGTTTAGTTTAATGCAGTGTTCTGAAGTGCATACAGAATTGACCACATGGGACCATCACATTATAATGATTTATAGTCCTGTATTTGCATATACTGCAAGTTATGGAGCCACAATAATAAGGCCAAGGCTCAGTCCAGATGACTGACAGAGCAGCGGTTCAAAGAAAACAGACACATCAACTGAATCCACATATGGTAGTCTGAAAATGCCCCCAAAGTACATACATGTCACATGATGTTATTCAAAGGAAGAGGTTAAAGAGAGCATCTCCAAAGTGCAGAAGACGAAGCTTTTGACCTTAAATGGCTACAACATGACGTGTGCTTTTGTCACTTTCTCCTCATGCCTTCACTCGAGCGTTGACAACGTGTTAAAAATTGCAGGACTGGATTCATCCAATTTTACAACCACGTAGCAGCGCCGCTATGCAGACGTGACTCATTTCAATTCCCAGTCGCCGCAGCCAAATCAGAGGATTGCTCTTCTCTTTTGTCTCGGCAGCGCGGGTTCCTATAGATGATCAGCGCTCGCATATGTTAACATATCACATTTGGATTAGGCTCTTGGCAGTGTTTTTTTTCTTACTTGAGGATCCTCACCCTTTGAAGGGACCTAGGGAATTAGAGCGCCGAGCGTTGGAACGAATGAATCACGGCACAACAATAAGTCGTCTCTCACCGGATACATTTCATACTTGAGCATGTAAGAACAATTCAATCCCGGTTACTATGGGCTCTCATCATGTTATTGTCTCAAAGCAAGTGTTGGTAGTGTGTCCAAGAATTAACGCATGGATGACGCTGAAGTCTTCAGACAATGATCTTTTCACTGGTATCTGTCATCATTTACCATTTCTCTTCTCCTATACCAGAAGCAGGGAGGTATAGTAGAGAAGATTAAAGCTAGATTCAATATTCTTCTTTAATCAAGCTTCAGTAGGATGATATCATAATGATATGAACATTTGGGTTTCTTAGTCATCCATGGATATCCTAAGAATAAGAAATTGCGTCATCTACATAGTGACATTACCACTTTGTTTCTTAAAACTAACTGTAATATTTGTTATCAATTATGCTTCTCTGTCATGAAAGCGACAGGGGATATGTTAAACAGGGATATTATTGAGTACGGCAGCATTAAAATGCATGCAGGTGGGAAATGCTATCAATAAGTACTAACAAAAAGAAAAAGTCATCTTCATTTATCATTTCAAGCCTTTTATAATAATTCAATATTATCCCCAAAGGCAAACATATCTGGCTTGTTTGGTGACTTGACTTAACATACTTTGAATTTCTTCATGTAGGTCAGAGCCTTGAAGCCCCGCCCCCGCTGCTGCGCAGAGCACTGTAGCTTGTTTAGTCAAAGTTTCTCAATATTGAACGTGTTGTGTGTCCAAATTGCACCAAATTCAACATGGCACGTCTTTGGGTCCCCTGCAATATACCCACCAAATGTGAAGTAAATCGGATTGACGGTTCTCGATATATATGAAGGACACACACAGATATACTCCTTGCCTTAAAGTTAGATACTGAGGCAGTTTTATTATTTTTTATTTTTTTATTTTATCATATCCTAGAGTAACATACTTTCTGTCGAAGCCTCTCAACTGTGAGTTTATGATGTAATTCTCATATGGCATCAGTAATACAGGGACTGTCAGTCCGCGGTCCTGTCCACAGGCTCTCCAGATAACCGGGGGAAGAGATTTGTCTGCCAGCTGTCTGTCACAGGTGTTATTGCACTAGGCAACGCTTAACAGTGTAGGCAGAATATTCATAATACACCCACATCAACATGGCCACAGCCAGTGAACACACACTGGCTGTGGCGTTATTGGCCAGTTAACCACCTTAGAGGCCAATGTGTTACCTAGCAGAATTCTGTTGTCCCAAATTCCAAGCAAATCGTAATATTTAAGTATTTATTTTTACATGGGACGCTCATATCGACATATCACCTATCAGGCCTTGTGAAGATTGATGTTCTGTGTTCTTCTACCCAAGCCACTTTTACTGCCAGCCCTGTGAAGTATAATAGAAATACGCTTTGTGAGCAGCTTGGTCATGTGGCATAATATAGATGACAGAGACACATCTGCACTGGGGAGAAAAAAAAAAACATCTTCACAAGTTTTGCAAAGTTTCATATCTGAAAAGCAGCTGTGGGAAGATGTGCAGATAAACACAATTATTTCCAATTCAAATCATCCAGTTTCTTAATCATAATGTATGTTCTTAATGGGGTTTGAGTTCCTGTTTGTTCCGAGCCTTGTGTGAATCCTGTGAAGTAGAGCTAAAACACGAGACTAATTATGGCCTTCCTACGTCTCTTAACATACATGCAGCAGTGTGCCCGCGCTCGTCACATCTTTGTGTATTTGCTCAGCTGCACTTAAGGATGTCAGAGGGCGTCGTTATACGCTAACACACACACAAACACGACATGTCAGTTCCCTTCTCCCCTTGAGACAAGCTGCCACTGACAGGAACTTAATGTGCCTCCAATCTGTATGTAAAAGCAGGCCGACTTGACACACGCTCGGCATTCTGAGCATGTCTCTTTCGCTCACACACACACACACACACACACACAGATCTACATGCGTTACGGCCATATGACGAGGGACCGCTCACGCCACATACAGTATGGGGAGCAGATGAGCGGCGACCGTGTGTCACATGGAGGGTTTTCAGATGCTCTGCGCCGGAGGGGGTCTGTCGTATGCAGAGCGAAAACATCTGCATTGGCTGAGTGTGTCAGTTACTGTAGAGTGACAGAAAACACACACACACACAGGCCATCCGGGTACTTTGAGGATACCACTAACTGTGTCTCTGTAAGCCTATTAGCATTACAAAGTTGCTAATTCTAACATCATGACAGGAAAACATGGAGTGAATGGTAATCGTATGGGATTTGAATCTACAATAGTACAATGAGTGATAGATTTGGGTTAGATAAAGTGTGTTCAGTTAATCATTTTTTGTTGAAAAAGGCAAAGGCTAAAATGTTGCGGCGCGCCGTAAGTGAGCAGGTATTATTTTATAATCCAGTCCGTCCTAGTTTCAGTGCAGAGAGCCACCGCTCACCCGCCGCTCACCTCAATCTTAAGTTCAATCACCGGCGGCTCTCTGCAGGGTTTAAAGTCCACGCTGCCTGATCCCTCCATCCACTCCTCTCATTAGAATGTAGCTCGTTTTCTCCGTCGCTTTGCCTTTCATGCGCAGACGCAGCATAAATTAGCAAACTTTTGAGTTGAAAAGATTTGATGGATGATGGATGTCTGTTTCTGCTTTGATGCAATCACGTGCAAGATTTCACGCTGTTGTGGGATGTCTAGGATCACCTAGCGACGTCACTCTAATCACCTTTTCTGTATGTTAAAAACGTTGTTGTGCATGGAGTCTGTGGGTTTCAGTAATCTTTAGGTGTTTCCCCAGCTTGACATCGGCTTAGCTGAATCTTTAATTGTTCACTCAGCGACTGTTCACTACTGCATATATTGAATTCTGTGTCTTGTTGTCAGTTTACAAAAACATCTAGCTCTACAGAGTGGTGCGGGAATTTGTAGGAGTGCTAAAAACCCAGAAACAAGTTAGCATTTTAGCACTTCCGGTTCCCTCGTCTGGAAGTCAGTGGGTTTTTTTGAATGGGTTTTTAAATAGATGCCTGAAATAAGGAGATTTTAACATTTTGTTCTGCGATATAATATACATCGTACATTTTGGAGCGTTGATGTGTCTTAAAAAAGGCGGTGGCTAAATGAGACTACTAAATGTCATATCCTAACGTTAGCTTTTTACTTCTTGCGATTGCATTCACGCTTCAGAAATCATAAAAGTTGCGTTCATTTGTGAAGATCATCTTGCTGAACAAAACGTGTAAATATCATAAACGTTTGTTTGCCACAGAGCATATTTTCTACAATTATCCAAAACTCAATGGAAAAATCCCATTGGCTTTTTGTCGGGGGAACCCAGGGTGACGCTAACTTCCTGGTTGTCCACCACTTTATTCAGGTCATGTGCAATGCATGATGCTAGTCGATGTTTCTTAAGTGACCGTTTTTGTTTTTTCCTGCTAGATGTAACATTATCAAGAAGTCTATAAAATCTTTGGAAGTCTTTCTGCCATTTTCCATCTAAATGAACAAAGTTGTCTATTGCAATGTAATTCATCAATTGTCTTTCTGAAATGACGTTTAAATCAGCACACATTCCCAACCTAAGAATGCATCACTCTGCAGTTATGTTCAAACAGACACACACATCCACAGTGTATCGATCAGCGTTGGAAAGCGCAGGGATTACAGTGTCAGATTAAGGACAGATGTAGCAGCACAGAGCGGATCCCACTTCTTGGCAGCCAGCTAATGTTTCACCTTTAACCCTGTCCAACCGGTGTTGGCAAGCTGCCACTGTCCCGGGCTTATTAATGGGTTTCCTGCATGTCCCGCAATGCCTGGGCTGTCACCAGCAAAGGACAATGGGAGGTGGAGATAACAAAGGGGTGGGCGTGCGTCCATTTGCTTATTTAAGCCTGCTGCGAGTGTGCCTCACCTGTCACCTGTGCACACACGTACACACCGAGAACTAGTGCAGAGAACCCACCTCATACCCGTCCCAGACCGCTGCCATGTTGACTGTGTTAGTATTCGTGGGCAGGAGTGGCTGGTGATCTCTCAGGGAAGTGACAGTCAGAATGGGCCGTCTGGAACACTCTGTCATTCAGCCCGAGTCAGGGCCTGTCCAATTGATCCAGCCCAGCTGTCAAAGCCAATGAGAGACGCTAGACTAAGGAGCAGCAGGGATGGTTTGTGCTGCCAGGGGTTATGGATGATGTATAATATAAGGATGGTGTTTGTGTTATAAGCTACCTGGCAGGAGACAATCAGTTAGCTGTGGCTCTGTGGAATAGCTTCGCCGAGGAGGGCCATAACAATGACGCCCTGATGGATGTTTATTAATGGAGTTTGTTCTCAAATGCGGTGTGGCGCAGAGGCACATATGGATGAAGTCACAATGAAATGAAAAATAACTTTTCCATCCAATCATCTTACCGAACGTTAGTAATACCCCGCCCCCAACATCTGGAACCTTGTTTCTTAATTTCTAGAATGTTTTCTCTTTTAATAATTTAGAATTTGTAACAGCTCTTGTGATGCACAAATCAATGTTTTTATTTGAGTTGGATTTCTACATACAATATGTACTTATGATATATGGTCAACTGTGGCTGAATTTTAAACCAACACTATAAAAATGTCTTTATAGTTCTTTATAGAGTCCAGTCGCTCGCTCGCTCGCTCTGTCTAATGGTTTCCTCGCTTTATCCAGTTGGTCGCTCGCTTTATCCAGTGAGTTGCTTGATCTATCCAGTGGATCTCTCGCTCTGTCCAGTCGCTCAATCTGTCCAGTGCGTCACTTGCTCTGTCCAGTTGCTTGCTCTGTCCAGTGGATTGCTTGCTCTGTCCAGTTGCTTGCTCT